>PVIY010014704.1:0-55791 GCA_004026745.1 Myrmecophaga tridactyla
TTCTCAGTTAGGGATATTTTATTGATAATAAATAAAGCAATTTGAATATTTTTGCTGACCTGCATCTCAATGAACATACTTCTTTGAAATCCAAATAAAATCAGATGCCTCAGAGAAAAATTCTTCAGTTGGTTTATTAACCACTGGAGAAGAGATATGATGTTTGTAATGCCAAAGCCATGATAAATTAGCTAACGATTGTTTAGTCAGCCTTGTGGAAGGCTTGGAAAATCCTTCTGGGAAATGTGTCTGTAGTTCTGAAAAGACATGACAAGATGGAACACTCTTCATAAAGCTGCACAGGCACCACATTCAAAGCTACTAAATTGATTGAGAAGCAGAGCATATTTTACTTCAATACCCAGATTTTATAGAAAAGAAACCAGGGTAAGGAGGTTGAAGAGTGCTCAAGATTACATTATCATTTACTGTTAAAAGTAGGTGTAAATTATTTATGTCTGGAATTTAGTTACTGTAAAATCATACGTGGACTGTGGTTACCTGAATAGGTTCCTCTTCACCCCCACCCTGAGGAAATATTTAAGTGATTTAAAGAAGTTAGAGTTATCAAAAACTCATAAGTACTATAGTGACACATGGTTAAGTAATGAGGAATTTTAAAAATTAGTTTATTCATTCAATGCTGACTCATTATTAGTATCGTATTGGGTCAGGAGTCTTCTTAGGGTTTCTCTATTTTATTCATTTAGGAATTTAATTCTTAAGAAAACTGTTATGTCTCATATTTTTAAGAATGATGTAGGCTTCAAAGGAGGAATATAAATAAAACTAATGGTGATTAATTGAAAGCCTAAATGTAAACAGTTCAGTTATTATATATCAAATGAACTCAGACTTTGAATGTTATTTTTTAATAGGAGGAAATTATAAGAATGGTAAGAGTATTTAGTTAACAATTAAGCAGCATAGATTGGCACCCAAGTCTCAGGATAATCAGTTAAAAAAATTTAAGGAATTGTTTCTGTTTTTTGAAATGTAGGGCTTTCATTTGTAGAAGACAGTGTTCAGATAGGATATCACTAAGACAGATTTCTGCTTTAACTTTTTTGTGTAATAGGCAGGATATTATATCTACTTGGTTATAACTTTCTAGCTGTTCTTTTACTCTGAGGAAACCTGAAAGGAACTCTGTGGCTCACACTCTCTGCTTCATTTAACTATACTTTATAAAGTAATAATATTTAAGAAAGTATGAGAAAGCCCTTTTCATACTGTTAAATGACAATATCTTGAAGTATCATTATAATGTGTGTATAAACAATAATATATACTTATCATTAGGCATAGAAAATATATTCAAAATTATATTTTAATTATGAGATTATAGGATATTAATTATCTTCTTTATTCTTTTTCCTCTTTTCTCCAACGGACAAGCTTTGCTTTTATAAAAAGGAAAACTTCTAATATATATGGTGGTGTATTTCCTACCACTTAAACTTGTCAGGTTTTCTCTAAGGCTAGGACTATTCCAGCTACCAAAATAGCTATACCTATTTTTCTGTCCTCTGTATTTCTGATTAACCAATTTTTTAGGTCTCTTTTTAAAGCTCTGTTTCCTCCATTCCTCTGAGGATTTTCTGTGACTTATCAAATCTGACTTTGTTACCATTCCTGTGTCTCTTGAAAACCTGATTCTCCCCTTATTTTAGTACTTATCATTCTTTATTTTAATTGCCTTTTTAAATCTCATTAGATTTTAAGCCCTGTGAGTATTTATCAATGTCTGACATGCACTAGACACTTCACAAATAAGTAACGAATGGAAGAATGCATTTAATACAAGTTCCATTATCTGATAGCCATTAAAACTCCAATCTGAAGTACAGCTCCAGACTACTTTATCTGCATATAATTTTGTTAATTATGCATTAAGTGACAGAGAGCCTATTATGTGTCAGGTCCTTTGCATATTTTATCTCAGTAAATCTTAATAGCTACTCTAGAAGGCAGGCATTATTATTTCCATTTATTAGATAAGAAAACTCAGAATCAGAAAGGCTACTAAGGGAGTTAGTTCTGAGGGGAGCTGAGAATGTGCTCTGGAGATTACAGAGTCCATCTGCCACCCAGATGTTTGAGGAGGGTGGGGCCAAAAATGCGGTGGTCTCCCTAATATTTGAACTTATTTGAACCCTCACCCCTGTGTTTGAAGAATGTAGTGTCATTGAAAATGCAAACCATAGTCCCATGCAATATTTGGGACATACTTATATGAAATATTGTTATTTATTTGAAATTCAAATGTGTCTGAACATTCTGCATTTTATCTAGTAATCTTAATAGCAGGGTAACTAACGAACAACTCCGGGCACAATATCCACATTGTATTTTATATATGTATATTCCTGGAGTTGTACAAAATGATGGTAATGATGGATGGACATGATCTTCAGCTATGTAGAATAATAAAAATTTACTAAAAACTTTAGAAGATAAGTATTAATAAGAAGCGGAATGGAGAAAGAATGAAAATTATTTTCCTGGAATAATGAATGATGATCTATACTCAAGGACTAGAGGAAAAGAAATATAAATACGTGATTTATAAAGGCAGAATAAATATCCTTCGTAATTCTAACTGTGGCTGGCCTGGCTTGCTCTTGCAATCTCCTGCAAACTCAATGAATATATTAATTGAACATCTAGTATTTTCAGTGTGCTACCCCAATTTTTCTACCAAATTTTAAGATGCATTTGGTACTTTTAAAAAAGTTGTTTTTGAGATACAAGCTTTCTAAAGTTTGTTATGGCTTTTTATGTACATATCTAGTAGGCATGTATTTTTTGTTGTTGTTCTGATTGAACTTCTTTATTTCTCTTTGGACAGCAAAATAAAATAACATAAAACAAAAAAAATGGCAATACACAGCACAATAGTGGCAACCAATGACTAGATACATTCTTTGCTCTTTTTATGTTTTTTTCTTTAAAAATTCCTTTTTATACCTGTCAGTTGAAAATGAGCCTATGATATTCAGAATGACCCACCTAAGTGTGCTTCAGTATGAACATAATTATGGAGGTTTCCCATCTTGCTTACTTAGAAAAGTAGAAATTCAATCCACAAAATCAAGTGTGTATTTTAATCACACTTCTACTTGGGTAAATCATAAGTTGTAAACAACAGTGCTCAGTCATGCACATGTTGTGATGCCAATGTTCACGCTACAAAAGCAGAGTTGAGCAGTTGCCACAAAGCCTGTAAGACCTGCCATGCTCAAAATATTTACTAAATGGACCTTCACAAGAAATTTTTCTGACTTATGCTATAAATCAACTTAAGGATAAAGCACATGTATTTTGAATGCATTTTACAATGACTGAAAAAAATCCACTGCCACTGATTCTCACTGATATGTATAGCAAGATGAATTCTTCATGCTAAAACTTTCTTCAAAGAATAATCTCTCCCTGACCGGCTCCGGTGCTAACTCCAAAATTACCTTGAATAGCTCGCATCGATTCTGTGCCTCTTTTTTTTTCAATGTTTACTACAGAGGGATGCAACATTTGAGTTTTTATTTTTTCTTTTTAATATTGGATAATTACAAAAGACTATTTATTCCAGGACCTTTGTGGTCTTTTGTTGAACCTCTTCTTGGTCCAATTCTCAGCTACCATAGACCTATTTATTACCCTGAATTTTGTGGCTTTCTTCTGGACATTTGCTTTAATCATAAATCTATATATTCATAAGTAATATATGTTGTTACAATTTTACATTTTGAACTTTAAAAAAATGGATAATACCATGTGTCTTCTTCTGAGACTTGATTAGCTCTTTATTTATGTTAATATGTATCTATGTTGATTAATGTATCTTGTAGTTCTGTCATTTTCAGAGTTAAATTCATTCCATTGTATTATAGCACAAATCCATAATGTAGTTGGTGGGTAAGGGGCAAAGGGCTCAGTGTTAACACAGCCAGGTGGGATCTGGGGTCATGGGAGGCTGGATTCCGAGACAGGAGATGTGAGGGCAAAGGAACACAGCCACTCCCAGAACTGTGGCAAACCATGGTGGGAGGAGGTTGGCACTGATAGTAAAACGTCCCTCTCCTCTCATGGAGGAGCCTGTCTATAATCCACTGGTCAAGAGCTTATAGTAACCCATCTCTACCCCCACCCCTGCCAGAGCATGGCAGGAAAGGGTAGAAAGCTGGTCAAGGGTAGAATCCAATCAAAGCATAGCCAGCAAAACATATTCAGTAAGTTTTCTAGAGTATGTGTCAAGGAGTGTATTGCTGGGCATTGAGTATGTCCATGATTTTCATTACTAGGCAATACTAAATAGTTTTCCAAATGGTTGTATAATACTGGCTTACAAACTCCCAGGTGTTGTATAAAGTTTGCCTTTTCTCCCCTTTCTTCCCAGCATAAGATATTTCCAGATTCTCCCAGTCTAGTCAGTATGAAATGATATCTCAGCATGTTTTAATTTGCATTTTCTGATTATTCATAATTCACATGAACTTTAGACTTTCATATTTCTTATTCCATGAATTGACTATATTATAACTCTTGCCATTATTTCTTATGGTTTTCATCTTTTATTGATTTGTAGGTATTATTTATATAGTCATCCTTCTAATTTTTGTTAGTTCAGTGAGTTGCAGGCATCATCTTTTTGCCATTTATTTTATACCTTAATGAAGTATATGTTATCATGGACTAAAGCAAGACTCCAAGTGAACTGAAGTCAAGAACAGTTTTTTTCAAAGAAATTATATGGTGTCTATCTCTTGCAATCTGGTCCACTAGCCTTAAAACAAAATTATGCCTGTGAGCTCTTTGTTTCTTAGGTGATTTTCCAAAATATTTCTCTAAACCTCCATATGAATATTCCTTGATGTACCTGTCCTACTGGACTTCCAGGTATTCTAAGATATTGCTGAATTATAGGGTGCACTACATATGAGCATCAAAAAGGATCCCTGCTAAAGATATATAAAATCTAATTGTGCCCTTAAGGAGCCTAGAGTCTAGTTCAGAAGAAAGCTGGGTATATGCCAAGCTTAAACCAGAGTTATAAACATACTGCATATATTGAAGGAGAAAGCAAAGAGGTCAAAGAGTCAAGCCTTGGGATGAATTTCTAGAGGGGTACCTTTAAGTTTGGCCTTAATTTGGACTGGAATTTTAGAATCTGAAATCAAAGATAGGAAGAGGAAGACATTAATGAAAGTATAAATTGTGAACATCCTGATCATAGTCAGTGGATAGTAAGTATTTGCTGTGCAGATAACTGGAAATATTCTAGGGAGGATATTTCAAAAAAACTATTCTCAAATAATGGGACTCTTATTGGTCAGGTTATGTGATTTTAATTCTGGGGAAGAAGGAAGTTTTTTAAAGAAAATTATGGTATCTCTTAGAATCATGCTTTAAGAAAGCCACTGGAATTATTCTATTTAGCCCAAGGAGCAAGAAAAGGCTTAGGTTAGGGAGACTAGTTAATCCACCGGAAGGAAGGAGACTTGAATATGGGTTTAAGTAGGAGTGAAAGGAGGATGCTGATTGAAAATGTATTGCAATTTGGTGTAATGAGACTTGCTGTCAGCCATCAATGGAGATTTGTCTAGAGCTTGAGAAGTTGTGGAAATGATGATGACATTGCCTGGGTGAGAATAATCATGTTTTGTTTTACGTTTGCTATTTTGAACATCAGTTTAGGTTTCACTTATTTGAGTTGAGGTCAAAGTCAGATTTATGTACTCCTGTGGTTAAAAACTTGAGTCTTAACCACAGGAGAGCTATCAGGGCTAAGGATGTAAATTGGTGGTTCATCTTCAAACAGGTCTGTTGCAATGAAACTTAATTCTTGATTCCTTTGCTTCCTGACCATGTATTTTTATAGCATTTCTTCAAATTGGCTTTGAACTCCTCCTGTAAATCTTGACACTTCATCAAATTCTATTCTGTCTAGGAAGGCCAGGGCTCTAAGTTATTGATTTAAGAAATAAATTTATTGTCTGTCAGAACTGGTATTGTGATTTTTTAATCTTGTCTTAGAGTGTGGAAAATGTTAACTTTCACTATATGATAAAATATAATTCATATCAATAAAGGCACTCTTTTCAAGTACTGTCACATAGAAGTAAGGTAAATAAATGAAATAGGATGGCTATGCTGGGAATAAGGCGACTGATTAAGAAGTGAGAAGTTAACCCAAGTTCACCAGCAGAACTGCTAGGTTTGAGATTAATAAGAGTATGTGTATGGGATTCTTTTTTTTCATATTAGAAATGTGCACTGCCAATAATTTTATAATAATAATGAAATGAATAACTACCAACCTTTTTAACTTGCTCAAGATACTAGCATTCACTTTCTTTTATTTTCTTAAGTTTACTCTAATTAAAGGCAAATACCTCACGGGAAAGGTATGCAAGGCTGAATAAAGCTTAGTCTTTTAAAAACATTGCCACAACACCAAGTGTATCAGTACCTTTTCTCAAAGAGGCTTGTGGTAATAGGGAAGAGGAGAGCTTGGGGATTGTATAAGCCCAAAGTGTGGGCAGTAAAGGCACATCTCCACTAGCAGAAAGGGAAGACTCAAATAGGGAAGGATGAAATCCAACGACTAGAACACTGGTTCTGAAATCACATAGAATTGGTTTTGAATATGCTGGTGTGATTTCAATCTACTCAGGGTATCTTTTTCATATATTTCCTTGAAACAGATCATTTATATTCATATGACAGAACTATTATGATAAGCAAATAACCTAATATGGGATAATACTCTAAGTATGTGTCTAACATCATACCTGACATAGAGTAGATATACACAAGTTTTTAAATAGTAAAAATAAATAAAATGAGTAAATAAATAAGGTTAAATTCTGACCCTGGGATATCTACTTGATTGATACTAATTTAATACTGACTACATGATAAAACAAATTGTTAGATTACCCAAATACTTAGAAAAGATTAGGTTTTGTCTACTGGAAAAATATTTTCACTTTTTCCTGATTTTTTCTCGTTTTCTTTATTATGTAAATGATCAAGTAATTTAAAAATGTTAGAAATTAATATAGAATAAACTGTCTTTTATTACTTTTGAATTACTTTAAATGTTGATATTTGAGCACTCTTTTTTTTAGCCTTTATGTTCCCTTGGATGTTTTGATGTTACATCCAATGATTTAAAAATGAGTTATTATTGATTGATATTTCTGAAATCACCTTTACTTGTGTTTTATATAACATGACCACAAAACAATGAGACTAGTTTTAGTAAATGACAAATAAACCTGAGTTTTACATTGTCTCTACTATTTTGTACCTACCCATATCTAGGAAGACATAATCTCATAATCTCTTTGGCACAAATAATTATAATTTAGTGTCCCCTAAAATTTTTGTGACATTTCCTGGAATAATGAAAATGCGCCATTTAAAATTGTCATATAGAAGGGTGCTATATTCATTAATGTCTATTACATGGTATCTATAATAAGATCAGAACATTTTTACTGCAATAGATATATTATTCTTATTTTTTTTTTTGAAATACATATTGATAGTAAAATAGTAGCAAGAAAATTTAGTTATTCCCTTAAAGTTTAACAAGCAGAGGACCTGTGGATTATAACCAAAGAGATAAAAGGAGAATTTCTTCTTTTAAAATAAAAAAGGATCAAATTACTGCCTGCAGTGGCATTATAATGAGACAACTTCCAGGAAGCTGTCTGTATTTCCAATCTTACCTTCAAACCTCACTGGGCCAACTCTAAAGCAGCTCTCCAGCTGCTGAGTTGGAGCCCTGGAAAGGCTTGCTTGTATTAGAAAAAGAGAATTCAGGGAAAAGAATCTAGAAAGAAGCTCATCTTTCTAGTTTAATTAACAGAGGCTTATTTTTTATTAACCAGGAAGACCAGAGGCATGATAATTATTTTCTCAGTTTTTGTCCTTTCATACTTGGTGGCTAGGAGTAGGCTGGGGATTGTTCAATGGATGAATAACAATGTGAAAATATAGTTTACCTTGTTGACCATACAAATGTTGACATTGTGATTGCTTTTCTCCCTCTACTACGGCTTTAGTTTTGATAAACAGTTAGCTTAGCATCAATTTTATGAGTAAGGCCACAGAAAGAAGAATACAACTATTTAACATCACCCAGGAAGTGTCCAAGCTAAGAATGCTGAAAGCACCAGCTGGTTTTAAAAGCCAAATACATAGCTGGAAGTAGGGTTTGTGCTGAACTGAAAAAAAAAAAAAGATAAAAGCCAACTACAATGACACAAACACTTGACTCAAGGAGAAAATGACAAACACGGTTTTTGATGTTTGAATATGTTTTGCTGAAGCAGAGAAAGGAGCATGCCATTTGTAGCAGGGTGAAAAGTATCCCCCAAATATATCAGGCTCCAATCTCTGGAAACAGTAAATGTTCTCTTATATGAAAAAAGATGCAATTAAGCATCTTGTGAGGAGACTATCCTGGATTATCTGGGTATGCCCTAAATGCAATCATAGGTGGTTTAGATGGGTGGGGAGAAATTTGACACCCATGCAGAGGAAAAAGCAAGTGAACCCAGAGGCAGAGATTGGAGTGATGTATATATATGTATTTATACAAGTCAAAGAAGGCTCTTGGCCACTAGAGGCTGGATGTAGCAAAGCGAGCTTTCTCCTCTAGAGCCTCCATAAGTGGCATAGCTCTGCTGACACCTTCATTTCTACCAGCGATACTGATTTCAGACTTCTGGCCTCCAGGACTGTGAGAGAATAAATTTCTGTTATCTCAGTTTAACCCATTCATGGTAACTTGTTATAGCAGCCACAAGAAGCTAATACACCATCCCTAGCCAAGAATTAAAAACTCCTGCTCTTCAGTAGTCCAGAAAGGTTAGCAAAGAGTGAATTAAGAGTCCAGACAGCTTGTGGGTATTTTCTTGTCTGGTCCAAGGAGAGACAACACTTCTGCCAACAGGTCCCAACTGGTGCAAGAGCTGTGACCTGGACATGAGTTTCCTGTTACCTTAAGTCACCTGCCCCCAAAGTGTAGTCCACACTCTGAGAGCATCAGCATCACCCAGGAATTTGTCCAAAACATAAATGACAGCCCCACCCTAGACTTAGAGAACTTCTCAGGTGAGAACCAGAAAAATGTGGTTTAACCAGCTCTCCAGTGATTCTGTTGCATTCTGAAATTTGAGTGCCACTGCTTAGGTTGTGCCTGAGAATAGCCAGAATGTCCTCATTCTTATACGGCTAGTTGGGGTAAATTTGACTCTAAAAATATGTATGGAAATATGTGGAATGTTATTCAGCCATAAATAGGAATGAAGTAGTGATCCATGCTACAACATGGATGAACCTTAAAAACATGATGCTAAGTGAAAGGAGCCAACAGAAAAGGCCAAATATTATATAATTCCACTTCTATGAAATATCCAGAATAGACAAATCCAAAGAGACTGAAAGCAAATTATTGCCAAGGCCTGGGGATGTGGGGAATGGGGATTGGCTGCTAATGGTTAAAGATTTTGTTTTGGAGTATGAAATGTTCTGGAATTAGGTAGTGGTGATGGTGGCACAATTTTATGAATAAACAGAAAACCACTGAATTGTACACTTTGAAAACAAAACAATTAGTATAAAAATATGTGTGCAACCAGATGGGAAAATAAACAAATAAACAGCACCATTACCACTAATCAAATCAAATAGGCAAGCAAGTGGGACCAGGTGTTAAAGGACCAGACTGCCTATGTATTTAAAGGGCTGGGAGCTCCCTTAGGCAATGATAATTCCTGAATTCTTAAATACTTATTATTGAGCAAATATAATACTTGTATTTCATGCAGAGAATTCATATAAATGTGTATATATTTATATACATATATATATGTATTTTTCAATTATTAACTATTTTAGGAGACAGGTGGCTAAAGAAAAAATAAAGCCCATTTCAAAGCAATATTTGCTTGAAGGATTGTAGGACCAAGGGAAATTGTGGTAGGAACAAATATCAAGAAAGCAGAAAAAAATTTTCATCTCTGAACTCTACATGTGTACATGCATATAGATAAAAATACACCCACAGTCATTTTCAACTGGTTATTTTGGCATCATGCAGGTAAATATGCAAACAATACATCATATATGAGAAAAGAAAATACATAATTCCTGACTTTTAGCCCTCACAATTTAGAGAATCCCCAACTTAAAGGACTAGGAAATACATTATTCTTTAACTGAATTAAATACCATAATGAGGTAAGTATAGGTGTCATCTCTTACCTCCAAGGTGTTCATTACATGACCTCAGTTTATAAAGTAAATCAATTGTTCCACTTATAATTTCTAAAGTTTTTCTAAAAAAAAATTCAAATGACAAATTTACAAGCAAAGTCTGTTATTCACAGTGTAAATGAAACATAAGTGAATCACCGTTTTGATCCTTTGTCTTCTGTCCGTGCTTTTTTGGGAGGCATTTATCTGGACCCTGGTGGTACCTCTGGAAGGTCGAAGGTATGCTATGGCAATTCACTATGCCACTAGGCTGATATGAGTGCACATTTTACCAGCAGAAAGGATGCAAGAGGCAGGTCCTCACGAGAATCTTGAATACATAGGAAGAGGTGTTTTCCTTCCATTTGCTTCTATTTGCACATTCCCTTTATCCTCACTCCTGAGAGAGCACATGCAGCCAAGGCCTGGGTATGGAGAGAGATTGGCATGTCACTTTCTTATGAACTGTGCTGAGCCAAAAAATAGTGTTTGGGAAAGTCACTCAATTAAAAATTGGGTACGCTATAATACATCATCAATTCACTGAAGGTAAAGGATAAGAAAATCTGTGTATTCAGCCATTCATGCCACAAATATTCACCAACCAATCCTTCTTTAGGCCCCAAGTGTACTTAGCAGTGAATCAAGATGTACAGAGATCATTCTGACATCACAGAGTTTTTAATCAAAACAGAAAAGGAGGAGAATAGGGAAAGAAAATGATTCAAAAGGACCATGGGAAATAGAACATGATGCAGTGTCTTTTCTAGGTTGTATTGAGCCCTTTAATTCTTTATGAAGGAGGAAAGGCAACAGCTTAACCTAGGCATATACTGTTTCATGGAAAGTTTCTAAAATTAGAAAACTGATATTCAAATTTAAATAACAGGATACAGTGATGCACATATGGCATAAATGATCTGCCAGGAAAGGTCTTAAATGGCAAAGTATTGTGCATTCCAAAAAATGAAACTTTATTTATTTAAATGTAATCATTCAGTAAAAGTGCTCATAGCCAGTTTATTGAATTAAATGAGCTGTATTCAACGGGAGCACAAAGAAATAAAACTGTATTTTTCTCTATCTTTTACATCTGATTTTTCTAATATTTCTACACTTAAAGTTTTTTCAATATTGATAATTGTTTTCCTACAAATTTTTGAATAATCCATTCTCCGCTATTTTTTTTTCTGTTCTAATCCCATCTCTTTCATAAGTCTCTTTTCCTTATATTTATGCACATATATCTGTGTTCTTAATTCAGTTCTATTAATCAATTTATTGATCCCTGGAATACATTATGAACTTCGAGTAAATTTTTCATTATTGTTGATTTGTAGGTCTACTTTAGTTTTCTAGGTTGCTCAAAGCAAATACCGTGAAATGGGTCAGGTTAAACAATGAGAATTTATCTGCTCATGGTTTTGAGGTAGGGTACATGTCCAAACCAAGGCATCATCATTTGCTTTCTTCCCAAAGCCTGGCTGCCACCCATCCTTGGCATCTCAATCACATGGCAAGGCACATGGCGGCACCTGCTGGTCTATTCCTTCTCTTCCAGGTTTTGTTGATTTAAGCTTCTTGCTTCCTGTGACTTTCTCTCTGTCTGGATTTCATTCTCTTACAAAGGACTTCAATAATAGGATTAAAACCCATCCTGATTGTGAACTGAAGTAGCTTCATCAAAAGTTCCTACTTATGATGGGTTTACACCCACAGAAATGGATTAGATTGAAGAACATGTTTTTCTTGGGTAGATAGAGCTTCAAACCACCATAATATCAAGCTCCCCCTGTCACTGGCACTTTGTTCTTTTCCATGTGTATTTTAAAATCATCAATTTGAAGTTCTACCAGAAAATATTGAATTTAATAAATAATACATGGTTATATTCATGCCCATTTATGTAGCTATTATTTAATGTTTTTTTTCTCCACAATTGTTTCTTGGCATGTTCTAGACTTTTGTAAATTTTATAAATTTTATCTTCAAAATACATGTTTCCAAATTTTTTTTGTTGGTGAAAGCACTTTTCTTTCTTGGGATACTGATCATGTATCCAGGAAACTGGATCAAAGGGTCAAATCTCTTTGGTTGTAATACTTATGTGTGTTTGTATATATGTATATGTGTGTGTGTGTAGATGTAGATGTATTTATATTTATGCATATGTTTATATACATACATGTATAGGTATGTGTGTAGTTTTTTTCTTATATATTTATTAGGATTTTCCAAGGAAGCAACCTTGTCATCTATAAGGAATGACAATTTTGTATTCTAGTTCAAATTCTGAATTTCCATTTACTAACTGTGACTTTTCTTAAGTTCTCAAACTATCTGTACTCACCATTTTAAACTATGAAAACATCATACCAATTGTACCTAATTTATACTTTTTTTGGTGAGAATTGAGTTAATATGCATGAAGTGCTTAGCACAGTACTTGGCATATTATACACACTCAATATTGCTGTGATTATTAGTATATATTTCCTTATACTTTCTTCTTCTGTTTTTTTCTGTTCTTGACCTGGATAGGACTGCCACTTGAAGGTTAAATACATGAGCATGAGTTGCCTCTGGGCAAGCTTGTATTTTTCCTGACCTTAAATGTAATGATTATATTCATCACCAATTATTATATTTCATATATTTCCATTTATCATCTAACTAAAGATTGTACTATTTCTAAATTGCCAATAATCCCATTTTGGCAATGACTGATCACATTTTTATATATTTGCTAAGTGTATTGGCCACACCCCTGATGCTCTGCCTCACGTGCCCACAGCTTTGTCTCTTGTCTGGTCAAGGCCCGGGAACATACTTCTGTCCAACTCACACTGAATGTACTTTCCCTTCCAGCCTGCCCTTAATTCTCTCCACCCCTTTTTAGCAGATTCTCTCAAAGTGTGGTGATAGACATTTGTGAGAGTCCAATGACCACACTCAACATTTATAATTAACAAAGGTTAAGGAGTTAACACCAATGGAACAATTCTCAATCAATGTGGGATGCTGTGCCCTTTATCCCCAGGATGAATAATTTTGAGGCTCCACCTGGATCAATCACCTGCTTCCTACAATGGAGTAAATATATGCTTATACTGACTTTCTATCCTCCCCTTTTTTACTTCCTTTGGTTCCTGATACATTCTCCCAAGCCTTATATCCCAAACAAACTTCTATCATGAGCAGTTTTTGTTTGTTTGCTTCAGGCTCTGCTTTTGCAGGAACAGAGGAACTTAACAGTGGTTCTAAAGAAAATGGGCCCTCAGGGTGGGATTTTAGGACTGGATCAATGCCAGCTACTCAACCAATGAGTGAAGGGGTTTAACCCCTAGCACTGTTTCCTCACAGTTTCTAAGATGTGATGTCTGTAGATGAGGTATGATGCTTGGAAGATGCTACATTGGGCTATGCAGAAGTGATGACACCTAAATTCTGTTGGAATTAATAAAGATTATAAAGTTATCTGGCTTCTATTAACTATTTTGAAAACTTTGAAAAAGAAAACAATAAGTGCTGACTTAAAGCTTGCTAAGCATGTCAGCAATTTTCATAGAGGCTTTTAAAGATTGCTTCATCTCGTCCAGTCACATATTAGAGATGAAAATCAGGGCCATAACTTAATTTTAAAAGCAAAAGCTGCAATGGGTCAAATTCAGTCTTCTGAGACTGAGTTGGGGGCACTTGGGTTAACAAGCCTGGAATCTTAAATCCCTACTCTCCTGATCCCTCCAATCTAGCAGAAACAACCTCTTTCTTTTTGCTAAAAATTATCAGCCTCTAAGGGAAGCTAAAGACCTTCCTATTGATTCTGTCTGTAATAAGTGTCTTGTAGGATGACTATTATCCTGTTCCAGAATTACCTTCACCAAGTCTCAAGTCCAAAATCAAAAGTCAATTCTAAGCACAGAACAAATGTGCTAATATAGTCCCTGTTCTGGGAGGAAATGGCCTGTACTCTGCTTGAATTTTAGGGACTGATATTAATTAGATGGATTAAGAGCCATCATTGCTACTGATGCCATGTAAAGGCCCTTGTAAATGACCTAGCTCTTGCAATGATAAATCAGAAGCAATACTCTATTATGACAAGTGAACTTGCAGAGATAAGTGCAGGAGTGGAGAACCTTCTCACATCCCTTACTGTTTCTTTCCTGTTTGGTCCCTATAAAAAATGATGCGAATTGTGAAAAGTAATGTGAGACTACTATAAAATTAACCAAGTAGTAGTCCCAATGGGGAAAACTATGCTGACTTTATTTTATTTGATCTTATTTTTTATAACTGGAATGGGTCACCACAGATTCTTCCACTTGCTATGTACCTATTGATAAGGCAAGTGCATTCTCACCTATAAAGAGGACCAAAATCACTTTTACAAATGATTCGTAGGGACCTTGATTGACTGAGAATACTGAGGTTTCTCTGTAGTCCACTAGCCTGATAATATTATACTGAACAAGCTAGCGAGCAGAAAGTGCCAAGTTCTCTGCATATCCCACTACAACACATGCAGGCAAATTGGTTGAAACTAAACACCATGAAGATGCAGATGCCTGTCATATGGGTAACTTATTAGAAGTCCAGTGGTTTGGGACATGCTAGGTTGTGTCTTCTAATAAGAAGTAGTTGTTTCATCTTGCATGCATTTCTACAAAGAAAGTGGAATCGTCTTTGGTGGGTGTTGTGGTTTGCTAGCTGCAGAAATGCAATATACTAGAAATGGAATGGTTTTAAAAGAGGAGAATTTAATAAGTTGCTAGTTTACAGTTGTAAGGTTGAGAAAATGTCCCAATTAAAACAAGTCTATAGAAATGTCCAATCTAAGGTATCCAGGGAAAGATACCTTGGTTCAAGAAGGCCGATGAAGTTCATGGTTTCTCTCTCAAGTGGAAGGGCACATGGTGAACACAGTCAGTTTCTCATCTGGAAAAAAAACATGATGGACATGTTCAGGGTTCCTCTCTCATCTGGAACAGTACATGATGAACACAGCGTCATCTGCTAGCTTCTTCTCCTGGTTTCCTGTTTCATGAAGCTCCCCGGGAGCATTTTCCTTCTGCATCTCCAAAGGTCGCTGGCTGGTGGACTCTGCTTCTTGTGGCTATGTCGTTCTGCTCTGCTCTGAATCACTTTTCTCCAAAATGTTTCCTCTTTTATAGGACTTCAGAAACTAATCAAGACCCACTCAAATGGGCAGAGACATGTTGTCACCTAATCCAGTTTAACAACCATTCTTGATTAAATCACACTTCGAGGAAGATGATCTGATTGCATTTTCAAATATACAGTATTGAATAGGGATTATTCTGCCTTTATGAAATGGGATTTTGATTAAAACATAGCTTTTCTAAGGGACATACATCATTTCAAACCAGCACAGTGGGACTCTTTAAATTTAGTGCACATACCACATTTGGGAATATTACTCTTATCCATTTATTGGTTAACTTGGAAAATTGAAAGTTAAAAGTGAGATTCTGGTTAGTAGAAAACTCTATGGCAGCTCCAGTGGTGTAAACTGCTCTCTACACAGCCCATGTGCTCCAGCAGTTCTGGTGGTACTTAGAGGTATCCATAGTGGATAAGGATGCTCTGTGGAGTATTGAGCATATCCCAATAGGAAATTCCCAGTATAGATTCCAACAGATCTGAAGTAAGGACATTTTTCTACTGAAAACTGCATCCTGCCTTGTGTAAAAGAGCTCTTGGCATGTTCCTGATCTTAAGTAAAACTAAGATACTAATTATGGAATATCAAGAGAAAATGCAACCTGATCTACCTATATTAAATTGGACATAGTAAAATTCACTAGTTAAAGTTTTGGACAGAAGCCATAGCTAGTCATTATATGTAGAAAATAGAACAGTCAATATTGGGCCTGAGTCTGGATGTCCCACTACAACACATGCAGGCCAATTGGTTGAAATTAAACACCATGAAGATGCACCTGTTTCTTGAACAGGTGGTCCACATTCCCACATCACTCTGTTGTACAGATGCCTTTTCCCCAACTAACACTCATGGGCTGGTGCAAGTTTCCAATGACCAAACAAGGGAGAAAACCACTTGGCCTTTTTCCCACATGAGTCAGCGCAATATATTGTTGCTATCCAAAAGCAGATTGCTTCTACCTTACAGTTCCACTCAAGATGACCCCAAAATATATTTGTGAAAGGAAATCCCTCCCTAGTGAGCAGATCTGCAAATAGTAGTTTGGGTTTTTACAAGAATGAATATCCATTTCATATATGGGATTTTCTCTTCCTACCTACAGTGCTATCACCAGCACTCCATACAAAGGGCTTAGATGATGCCTGAGTTATTGGCCTTAAATTCCACATAGACAACCCGAGAGAAAGGGACCCTTTCTACATCAAAGGAAGATTGATACTGGGCACATGACCACAGGATTAACTGACTTTTCCATGTATAATATAATAGTAGCTGGCTTAGGGAAATGAGTTAATTGCCTAAAACAGACTATATTAGAGCACAATCTTGAGGATAAAAACCTTTAGGGTTGGGGAAAATATATGAAACAAGGGTTTTTTAGTCACTGGAAAATAGTCAATGGAAGACAAACAAATTAGGTCAGCTCTCAGCAGCCAGCTTACTGATTAGGAAGAATTTCCAGGGCACAGAACAGGGAGTAGAACCCAAATGATGTCAGGTGGCCTCACTGAGTTGTGTAGATAGAAGTTGGAGCTCAGGGAGCCTAACATGGACAGGTTTTGTGGAGCAAAGAGTTGGAGTTGAGGAAGTAGTACACACAGAGTTCCCATATAGAAAACCCTAAGCCCACATGGTTTCTCTGATGACTTATACCAAAATAATATAAGAAGGAAATAATATCAATTCTATGCAAAATCTTAAAAAAAAAAGAATGGAATAGATCACTTCCAAGCTTCTTCTATCAGGCCAGCATTACCCCAAAACCAAAACCAGACAAGGCATTATAAGGAAAGAAAATTATAGGACAATATCCGTCAGGAATATAGATGCAAAAATCCCTAACGAAGTGTTAGTAGATTGAATCTGGCAGTGTATAAAAAGTATAATTTGTTGATCTAACATTCAAAATTAGATCAATGGAATTCATCATAATTAGCAGACATACATGTAGACCATATGGTCATCTCAATAGATGCAGAAAATGCATTTGAGAAAATTCAAGACAAAGAAAAACAAACTGAGCAAACAAGGAATAGAAGGGAATGTCCTTAACATCCTAAGGGCCTTTATAAAATCCCACAGCCAATGTGTACTGAATAATTAAAGATTGAACACTTTCCCCTAGGACAGGGAATAAGCAATGAATGTCCATTCTTACCACACCTATTCAACATTGTGTTAGAGATCCTATCCAGTGTAATAAGGCAAGAGGGGTAAATAAAACAGGAAAGGAAGACTAAAAGCTGTCTACATTTTCAGATAACATGATTGTCTATTTAGCAAATCCAATGATAATGTCAGAAAAAGCTACTGAAGGATGAGTATAGCGATTTTGCAGGGTAGACAGGCAATGAATCAAAATAAGTTGCATTTATGCTAGCCACAAAGAATTGGAAATTGAAAATTTTAAATATGCCATTTCCAAGAGCATCAATATATGAAATATTTAGAGTTTTTTTTTTTTTTTCACATGGGCAGGAGCTGGGAATTGAACCCAGGTCTCCAGCATGGCAGGCAAGAACTCTGCCTGCTGAGCCACCATGGCCTACTCTGGAGATTAGTTTTATATTCGCTTTTGTCAGGTGTCCATAGAGACCCTATGGATACCACTAAGAATAATTTCATATTATTTTACCAGCATTGTATTTCTCAGCATTATATTACACAGAGCAAATTTGAACTCCAGACCCACTTGAGGGCAATGAGATTATTATTTTGATATCTTCCCACTAAGTAGATTTTTAAAAAATCCATACTATTATAGAGAATCCCCTTCAAGAATATCAGTTGTGTTTCGCAACTTCCAACTTCATGGTTCTTCGGAGGGACAAGACCGTGATTTCTCAAACTGGGTGGTCATTAAAACCCCATCACTCTCAATGAAACCAGCAATCCAGATTGAATACCTAACTGTTAAGTGATGGAGAGTGGGTGAAGAGAGTTCTTTTTAGCTGTTGATGTCTTAAGTGGTATTTGCGTGCCTAGGTTTATAGATCTTAATTTTTTAAAAAGATTTTGCGATATTTGATGTTTACAATTATAACATCTACATATCATTATGTGATCAGTCTGAGACATATTCAGTGTTTATTTAGAAGAAAAAAATTAGCTTAGTATATATAAATTAATAAAACAATTTAAAACCTGAACACAATTCTAAGTTTGAGGGTGAAAAGATCATCCATGACAAGATGATGATAAAATAAATTCATGAATTTCTTTACTACATTCATTATGTTGGAGCATAGTAAATTATTTGAATTAGAATAAGGTTTAATTCTTTATTAAATGGGAGCATTTGTCATCCTGAAAATGACTTAGTTTAAGTGCTTTTATAAGCACCTCTACATTTAGTAATTAGATAGGAAAGGTTAGCTGAAATTAAATGTATTTTTACCCCTTATTATTAAGATTATAATGCTGCTGTGTATTTCTACTGAAAGATAAGGAAGGTCCTCTATACCTTATTGTATGTTAAGGTGCTGATTTAGGAACTGTTAATTAAAGCTTATACAGTATTACAATAATTGTTTCTTCCGTAGGCTTTAAAAAAAATCTACTATGCCATTTCTGAATAATGAAAGGGTTTTAAAAACTAGTGAATAACCAGACACTGTGAACTCAGAGGAGAGCACAAAAGAAAAAAAATAAACTTGGTTTGAATTAGTTTCCTAAAGCATATGCATGTGCTATCATGGTTTTCTGAGGGAAAAAAGGGGGGGATTTTTTTCCTCCAATTGCAATGAATTTTCCCACGCACAGTGAACTGTACAGTTGGGGCGATTATTTAGCTAATTAATGCAAAATTGCCTTCTTTTAAAAAGAAAATACCTTCTATTGGATGTGGAACACTCGTTCATTCACAGGAAATTTTCATATGTTTAATCTTAATTTTCTCTCAGTATAAAGCAAAAATTAAAAAAAAGGGAGTTATCTTCATCTGAGGGATCTGGAAGGGGAAATGTGACTGATAAGATGCTGTAACTGATTATAACTAACAGATAAGTGTCCATGGTGGCTGATTCCTAAATATCTTCAGATAAGTAACTTATTATTTTTAATGTACCAAGTAGCAAAACATCCCTTTTCACCAGACTTACTAATATAATAACCTCCTGGAGAGCCTCCAACTTCAGTTGTTTTCCATACTGTTAATAATTATCTTTCTAAAACACACATTGACCAGGCCAACCCTTAGTTCCTACTGAAACCTACTTTTCTACCTATGTGTGGGCTGAATTGAGAACAATCCGCCCTACAGTGGGATTCATGGATTATGGCAGTCAGGATCTGCCTCTCTTATGAGCATCTGGGATTTGAGCACCCCTAGCATACCACAAGGATCTACTTCAGCCACCCAAACCTCCTTCTTCCTACCTACCTTTGACCTTCTTTACATGTAATTCTTTCTTCCTTCAATAATTATTAAGATCAGATCAACTTTATTGAATACTAATTCAAATATTTGGCATACTAGATGAACCAGGCACACATATAGTGTTAAGTACCATGAAAACCAGTGACAATAGTAATAAAAACAATAATAAGAGCTGATGTTTACATACCAATGAATATGTGACAAACTTTTCCAAGGGCATTAATTTTTCTAATGAAATAAATGCTTTTAATTTAATATTGCCAAACTATCTAAAACATTTAAATTTCATATTACAGAATGGCAGCCTAATATTGAACAAGAAAAATTTTAACCAGTAAATGAAATAGATTAATCTTAAAAGAGAAAAAAACAAACAAATAACAATCTTGGATGTGAGAGCACAGGTGTTTAGATTTGAAACTAATTCATAAATTTAGCTTCAGATATCCCTAGGTGTCAATTAAATTAAAATTTAAAGTGTTATTTTGCAGTGCTCCCTCTATAGAATGCACATTGAAAACTGGTAAGGAAATATAATTAAAATTTGTACTTGAAAGGAAGTGAGTGAAAATGTGGACGATAAAGAGAGTTGTATAAAACAAGTTTTTATTTGACATATCTTTTGCTTATTTTAACATACATTGGACTACTTGGAGTCTTTTTTTGCATGAAAGAAATTTGTAAAAGTTTAATTCGATACAAAAGTTTGTTGCACCAGATTTTAAGAAACCGAGAAATTTGTACTTGTATTTGTGTCCACTAGATTGCTTGAACCTCGTTGAGCTAGAGTATCTCCAATATGATGGGAGAATAGTTCTTCTAGTACTAGGAAATGAAATGCATGCATTTTTGTAACTTTTTTATGGTACAGTATAACATATATACAAAGCAAAGAAATACAAATGCAATAGTTTTCAAAGCACTCTTCAACAAGAAGCTACAGGACAGATCCCAGAGTTTGTCATGGACTACCATAAGATCCTCTCAGATTTTTCCTTCTAGCTGCTCTAGAAAATAGGAGGCTAGAAGGTTTAAATTTTTTTTATAAACACAATCAACCTTTTTTCTTTCTTCTTTTTTGTGAAAAATAACATATACACAAAAAAAGCAATAAATTTCAAAACAGCACCACAATTCGTTGTAGAACATATTTCAGCGCTTGACATGGGTTACAGTTCGACAATCTTAGCTGATCTAAGATACTGGAAACTAAAAGATAAATCAATAAATCAATTTATTGATTCGGCATCCATATTCATTTGTTAAATCTTATCTTCTCTATATAACTCCATCGTCACCTTTGATCTTTCCATCACTCTCTTTAGGGGTGTTTGGGCTATGGATATTCTTTTTCATGTTAGAAGGGTCTGTCAGTAATATGGGGTAGGGAGATGGAATTATCTGATGTTCTGGAGAGGCTGGGCTAGGTTTCAGGATTTATCTGATCCAAGGACCCTCCTGGAGGTTGTAGGTTTCTGGAAAGTTACTCTAGTGCATGGCACCCTTGTAGAATCTTATATATTGCTCTAGGCGTTCTTTAGAATTGGCTGGAATGGTCGTGGTTGTGGTTCGGCAGGTTATGATAGGTAGCAAGGTCTAACTGAAGCTTAAGAGCAACCTCCAAAGTAGCCTCTCGACTCTATTTGAACTCTCTCTGCCACTGATATGTTATTAGCTACAATTCTTTCCCCCTTTTTGGTCAGGATGGAATCATTGATCTCATGGTGCCAGGGCCAGATTCATCCCTGGGAGACATTTCCCATGTCACCAGGGAGGCTTTCACCCCTGGATGAAAGTCCAGTGAGGGTGGGGAGGGCAATGATTTAACTTGCAAATTTGGGCTTAGAGAGAGTGAGGTCAAATTTGAGCAACAGAAGGGATCCTCCAGAAGTAACTCTTAAGCATACCTATAGTTAATCTAAGCTTCTCTGCTACCTACATAATCCTCACAAGAGTAAGCCTCAGTATCAGGGGCATGGCCTATTGATTTGGGTGTCCCTACAGTTTCACAAAGTATTAGGGTATTCCCTGAGTGTAAGGTTTAATAGTTCCATATTCTTTCTTCCATCTCTCAAGGAACTTTGCCAATGCTTTTTGATTATCTGCTTAATATGCTCTGCGATGTATCCAGACATTCCATTTATCTATACAGGATTAAAGGACCTCTTTCTTATTCTGGGCCCCCTGTGTTTCAATTGTTAAAGTGACCTATACAAATAGGTTGAGTTAGATTATGTGCTACAGAAAATTTTAGTTCCAGACCAATAAACCTTTCTTCCTCTGGTCTCAAAGAGTATATGTGGTTCTAATATAGACACAGTCTTCCTTGCTCCTGTGTTCTGAATTACTTTAACCACAACCTGATCAGCTTCATTCTTATCTCTAAATATATATATAAACAGCCTCTCAAGATCCAGAAGTAATAATTATCCCTCCAGATTTAATGTATCTGCTATAAAAGTTTACAATCTAGGCCCCTGTTTTCTTATAAACATTTTCTAAAGGTGATCATACCATTGTTGTCCTTTTGTTTGTGGCTTTTTTTTTGCCTCACGGAAATTCCCACACGTTCATTCACATCATTGCATGCCTCATGACCTCATTCCTTTGTGTAGCAGCACAACCTCCATTCATGAGTATACACTACTGTTTCCCAACCTACTCCTCAGTCAGTGCATCCTTCAGCCACCTGCATTCATCAGATATCATCTATAATGCCCAAAGTCCACAGTCCATCAACGTTTTCAATTTTGGATAATTTCATTGTTTCCAGGAGAAAGAAAACCAATAAACACACCCTCACCAAATAGGAAATCTAAACCTCCTCTTAACTCTTGTCCCTCCCCCCATTATTTACCTCTGCTGTTGCTGTGGTAATGCTGGTGTTTTCCTTTTAAACATAGCCCACAGCATGCAACAGCAGTTTTACCTTGTACTCTGAACTTAAACACTCTTTATATAAGAATCATAACTTTGAAGTAATTCTTGCAACGACTAATTTATATTTCTAGTGTTAATCAGTGGGACATGAAGGTCTATACAACGCTTTTCAATCTTGTTCATCTTCAATATGGTAATATTACTTATATATCCACTAGGGAACCACGTTCAATTCTATCTATTCCCTTACATTGAAGTTCAACCTCATTAGATAACCATTCACCCATCTCTAGCTTCTATGTATCTCAAAGTCCCCTGTATTCTGTATTATAAGCCTCTGGTTTTACCTTTGTGATGGTCATAAAAGTGAAATCATACAGTATCTGACCTTTTGTGTCTGACTTATTTCAGTCAGCATTATGTCCTCATGGCTTATCAATCTTGTCATGTGCTTCAGGAAGTCATTTCATCTCACTGCTGCATAATATTCCATCATATGTACATACCACATTTTGTTGATCCACTCATCTGTTGATGGGCATTTGGTTTGCTTCCATTTTTTGGTGGTTGTGAATAATGCTGCTATAAACATCGGTGTGCAAATGTCTGTTTGTGTCATTGTTTTCAGCTCTTCTGGGTATATACCAAGTAGTGCTATTGCTGCATCATAGGGCAACTCGGTATTTAGTTTCCTAAGGAACCGCCAAATAGTCTTCCATAGTGGCTGCACCATTACACATTCCCATCAGCATTGCATAAGTGTCCCAATTTCTCCACATCCTCTCCAACATTTATAGTTTCCTGTTTGTTTAATAGCAACCATTCTTACAGGTGTGAGGTGATATCTCATTGTAGTTTTGATCTGCATTTCCCTTATAGCCAATGAAAATGAGCATGTTTATGTGTTTTTGAGCCATCTGTGTTTGCTCTTCAGAAAAATGCCTATTCATATCTTTAGCTCATTTTATAATTGGGTTGTTTGTTCTTTTATTGTTGAGTTGTATGATTACTTTGTATATATAGGATATCAAACCTTTGTCAAATATGTAATTTCCAAATATTTTCTCCCATTGCATTGGCTGCCTCTTCACCCTTTTGATAAAGTCTTTTTAGGTGGCAGAAGCATTTGATTTTGAGGAGTTCACATATATCTATTTTTTCTTTTGTTGCTTCTGCTTTGGGTGTAAAGTTTAGGAAGCTACCTCCTATTACTAGGTCTTGAAGATGTTTCTCTACATAGTTTTTGAGAAGATTTATGGTGCTAGTTCTTATATTTAGGTGTTTGATTGACTTTGAGTTAATTATTGTGTAGGGTGTAAAATAGAGATCCTTTCATTCTTTTGGCTATTGATATCCAGTTCTTCCATGCCCAATTATTGAAAAAGACTATTTTGTCCCAGTTCAGTGGATTTGGGGGCCTTGTAAAAAATCAGTTGACCATAGATTTGGTGGTCTATTTCTGCACACTCAATTTGATTCCACTGGTCAATGGTTCTATCTTTGTGCCAGTACCATGCTGTTTTGACCACTTTGGCTCTATAATAGGTTTTAAAGTCAGGGAGTGTTAATCTTCCCACTTCATTCTTCTTTCTTAGGATGGTTTTAACTATTTGGGGTCTCTTTCCCTTCCATATGAATTTGATAATTAGCATTACCAAATCTTCAAAGTAGGTTGTTGGAATTTTGATTGGTACTATATTGAATATGTAGCTCAATTTGGGGAGAATTGAAATCTTAACTATATTTAACTGTCCTATCCATGAACAGGGAATGTTTTTCCACCTATTTAGGTCTCCTTTGATTTCTTTTAGCAATGTTATGTAGTTTATGTCCTTAATGTCCCTAGTTAAGTTCATTACTAAGTACTTGATTCTTTTGGTTACTATTTTGAATGGAATTTTTTTCTTTACTGACTCCTCAGTTAGGTCATTGCTTGTGTATAGAAATGCTACTGATTTTTAGACATTAATTTTATATCCTGCCATCTTGCTGAATTTGCTAATTAGCTCAAGTAACTTTGCTATAAATTTCTCAGGCTCTTCCAAGTATAATATCATGTCATCTACAAATAATGGAAGATTTACTTCTTCCTTTCCCATTTGGGTGCATTTTTTTTCCTTTGTCCTGTCTGATTACTCTAGCTAAAACTTCCAGCACAATGTTGACGAATAGTGGTGATAGTGGGCATCCTTGTAGCACTCCTGATGTTAGGTGAAAAGCTCTCAGTCTCTCTCTATTGAGTACAATGCTGGCTCTCAGTTTTTCATATATTCCTTTTATCATACTGAGGTAGTTACCTTTGATTCCTATCTTTTGAAGTGTTTTTAATCAGAAAGGATGTTAAAATTTTTTCAAATGCTTTTTCAGCATCAATCGAGATGATCATGTGATTTTTTCCCTTTTGATTTGATAATGTGCTGTGTTACATTAATTGATTTTCTTGTGTTGAACTATCCTTGCATTCCTGGTATAAACCCCACTTGGTCATGGTGTATAATTCTTTTAATATGTTGTTGGGTTTGATTTGCCAATATTTTATTGAGAATTTTTGCATCTATGTTCATTAAGGAGATTGGCCTATAGTTTTCCTTTCTTATAGCATCTTTACCTGGTTTTGGTACTAAAATGACATTAGCTTCATAAAATGAATTAGGTAGAGATCTTTTCCTCAATTTTTTAGAAAAGTTTGTGCAGGATTGGTGTTAGAACTTTGTGAAATGTTTGATAAAATTCTCCTGTGAAGCCATTTGGCCCTGGGCTTTTCTTTGTAAGAAGTTTTTTGATTACTGATTGAATCTCTTTACTTGTGATTGGTTTGTTGAGACCTTCTATTTCTTCCTGAGTCAGTGTATCTTCTTGTGTATTTCCAGAAATTTTTCTATTTCATCCAAGTTGTCTAATTTATGGGCATATAGTTGTTCATAGTATCCTCTTATTATTTCTTTTATTTCTTCAGGGTTTGTGGCTACACACCCCTTTCTCATTTCTGAGTTTACCTATTTGCAGCCTCTCTTTTTCCTTTGTTAGTCTTGCTAGTGGCCCATCAGTTTCATTGATTTCTTCAAAGAACCAACTTTAGGTTTTATTGATTCTTTCTATTGTTCTTTTGTTCTCCCATTCATTTACCTCTGCTTTAATCTTTGTCATTTCTCTTCTTCTGTTTGTCTTGGGTTAGTTTGCTGTTCTTTCTCAAGTTCCTCCATGTGAGCTGTTAAGTCCTTGATTTATGCTCTTTCTTATTTTTTAATATTAGCATTTAGGGCAATAAATATCCCTCTCAGCACAGCCTTTGCCACATTCCATAAGTTTTGATAAGTTGTATCCTCATTTCCATTCATCTCTAGATAGCTAGAGATTTCTCTAGCAATTTCTTCCTTGACCCACCAGTTGTTTAAGAATGTGTTATTTAATCTCCATATATTTGTGAATGTTCTCATTCTTTGGTGGCTATGGAAATCCAGTTTCATTCCATTGTGATCAGAGAAAGTGTTTTGAATACTTCAGTATTTCTAAATGTATAAAGACCTGTTTTGTGTCCCAGCATATGATCTATCCTGGAGAAGGCTTCATGAGCACTAGAGAAGAATGTTCATCACTGTGTTTCGGGGTGCAATGACCTATATATGTCTATTAGGTCTAAGTACTTGATCAAGCTATTTAACTTCTCTATTTCCTTGTTGATCTTATGTCTGGTGGTTCTTTCTATAGAGGAGAGTGGTGTATTGAAATCTCCTGCTACTATTATTGAAACATCTACTGTTCCCTTCAGTTTTGTCAATGTCTATGCTCCTTGATTGGGAGCATAAACATTTATTATTGTTATATATTCTTGGTGAATTAACCTTTTAATTAATATAGAGTGCCCTTCTTTGATGTCTTTGCATTTAAAATCTATTTTGTCTTATATTAGTATAGCTCCCCCTTTGCATGGAAAATCTTTTTCCATCCTTTCACTTTCAATCTATTTGTATCCTTGTGTCTAAAATGAATCTCTTATAAACAGCATACAGTTGGAGTATATTTCTTAATCCATTCTGCCAATCTGCATCCTTTAATTGGTAAATTTAGTCTGTTAACATTCAAAGTTATTACTGAAAAGGCATTTCTTGAATCCACTATCTTATCTTTTTAATTATATTTGTGAGGTCAATATTCTTTTTCCTCTTTGTCTTTTTATCCTTTAAGTTACCCTTACTGGTACTCTTCAATTCTGTGCTCTCCTCCAGACCTCCCCCTCCTGTCTTTTTCTTTTTTCAGCAGGCAGAACTCCCTTTAGTATTACTTATATGGATGGTCTCTTCTTGACAAATTCTTTCAGGACTTATTTGTCTATGAAAACTTTAATCTCTCCCTCAGTTTTAAGGGACAGTTTGACTGGGTATAGAATTCTTGGCTGAAAGTCTTTCTCTTTCAGAATCTTAAATATATTATACCACTACCTTCTCACCTCCATGGTGCTATTTGAGTATTCTCAACTCAGTCTTTTGTGGTTTCCTTTGTATGTCACTGATTGTTTTTCTCTTGTGACTTCTAGAATTTTCTGCTTCTCTTCAACATTTGACAGACTGATTAATATGTGTCTTAGGGAAGGCCTATTTGGATTTATTCTGTTTGGAGTTCATTGGGCCTCTTTAACTTGTTTATTTATGTCCTATATGAGGATTGGGAAGTTTTCCCCCATTATACCTTCAACTACTCTTCCTAGCCTTTTACTGCTGTCTTCTCCTGGACACCAATGTTTCTTATATTTGCATACTTTGTTTTGTCTATCATTTCCCTGAGATCCAATTCAAAATTTGCCATCTTTTTTGCCATTTGCTGCTTTGAGTGTTCAAAGTCAGTTATCTTGTCCACTATATCACTTATTCTTTCTTCTGTTTTTTGAAATCTGCTGTTGTTTGCCTCAAGTATGTTTTTTTTGTTTGATCAACAGAGTCCTTAATCTCTGTGATATCTGCTAGTTTTCTATTTATTCTTTCAAATTCCTCTTTATGCTCTTCAACTGTCTTCTTGATCTCTTTTACGTCATTTGCCATCCCACTTATTTTATTAAGTAGAATTATATGAACATATTTGATCAGTTGTTCCAATGTCTGTGTCTCCACTGGTGTTTTAATTTGGTCGTTAGGCAGGGCTCTATCTGTCTGCATTGTGATATGCTTAGTAACCTTCTGTTGTTTTATTCACATGCAAAGATCTTGATTGATGTACTGTGGGAGTTGATTTCTTTCAGTAGTCTAAGGCCTTGTGTTTGTGGGGTGGATGTGCAGCAGAGTGCAGGGTATGGGGCGGTGCACAATGGTGAGGTGACTGCTTGCAGTGCAGGTATAGGCACAGGATTGGGATGTTAGGCTGGTGCTTGTGACTGTGGGTGCCCAGCAGTCAGGGAGGATGTAGCTGTGCAGGTGGACAGGTCTGGGGGGCATAACCCTGATGTGCGCTTCTCTGGGGTGCAGGGCCCTTTATGCACATGCACAGAACTGTGGCAGCAGGTCGGTGTTATGCCTTCTTGGTTTGGGGTAGATGTGACTTGCCTGCACAGGTCAGCATTTTCTCAGAGCTGGGAAGCATGACTGAGGGCCATGTGCATGCGTGGATCTAGGAGTGCCTTAAAACTAATATTCCCAGAGCTGAAGGGCATGATTGGGGGTCTGTGCGCATGTGCGGGCCTAAGAGTGACATAAACTGATGCACAGAGCTGGGGGTGGGGTGGGTAAAGCTGTGAGACACTATGGTGGGGGGTGGGTATAGCCTGGATATGAAGGCATGCCCCTGTGGCCTTTCTGAGCTGCCAAAAGCCTGCAGGGAGTAGCGTGGTGGAGGTAGTGCTGGGCAGGTGTGCAGGAGAGGTGGGTTGGGCTGCACTCGGGATGAGGGTTTGGGGCAGATACTCATGCTGGGGGTTGGTGGGTGGGGGCGCTTAGAGAGCAGGGAATGGGAGCAGGTGATGGGGTTCGGGTGCATGTGGTATGGAGTGAGTCACGGGTCACGGGACTATGCTGGTGAGGGTAGCGCATTCAAGGAACATAGCCCGGTATACGTGCTAGGACTCCAAGCTTTTGCATTAGGCTCCAGCTTTCTGCTTCTCAGTTCTTCAGCCTCTGCAACTAGGGCCATCCTATGTGGTGCAGAAGGCTCTGCCAGGTCAGTTGCACTCTTGAATCACCATCTCAGTTGCCCTTCCCTTCCTACTCTTAGCATTTCTGTGGAGCAGGGCTGAACTCGAGCTACCCTATTCAGCCATCTTCCCAGAACTCCTTGAAATGCGTGCATTTTTAATGGCAAAATTGTTTCTCAACCACTGAAAGAGGCCTTGGAAAAATCTGGGAAAATGCTATATTTATAAAATGCAATTAAATCAATGAATTAACAAAAATAGAAAAAATTACATTAATTTGATGAATGCTGATATGATTTTAACAGTACTTTTTCCAGTACTTCCAAGAAAAATATAAAAAACATTTTTATCTGGAAAATCTGTTTAAACTGGGGCTATTTATCTATCTATATACTTACATGAAGCATTTCTCAGAGCCTTTGCCATTGAATTATGCAATTTTGAGGTATTCATGCAGATGACATAAAAAATGTTTGACTTATTTTTGTCATCTATTTGAGTTTGGGTTTTGTCCTTTTATTTATTTCCATTATTTGCAAAGTGGATGGTATTTGTTTGCATTCATCTTTTATGTGATTTAAATTCAACTTAAAGTTTTCTTAAATTGCATTTCTTTTATTGTTAATTTAAATTCTACTTAAATTTGCTTAAATAAGGTTTTATTTGTTATTAAAGAAAGAAAGAGATAAGATGATACAAGTCCCTCATATGTTAAACAAATATTTAATACTATTTTCTCTCTTTTTCATGACCCATCTCCCAGGTTTTGTTGATATAATCTGAGGTTTGAATGCTGCTTCATGTTACAAAATAATGTTGGATGCTGTGTCAGTTTGAGTTGGTTGTATACCTCAGAATAGCCATGTCCTTTAATCCTCATTCAGTATTGCTGGGTAGGATCTTTTTTATTGTTTCCATGGAGATATTACCCACCCAACTGCAGGTGGTAACTTTTGGTTAGGTGGTTTTCATGGAGATACGTCTCTACCCATTCATGGTAGGATTGCTTACTGGAGCCCCTTGTGCTGGTTTGAAAGGAAGTATGCCCCCTAGAAAAGCCATGTTTTAATCAAAATCCCATTTTACCAAGATAGAATAAGCCCTATTCAATACTGTATGTTTGAAACTGTAATCAGATCATCTCCCTGGATGAAGTGATTTAGTCAAGAGTGGTTGTTAAACTGGATTAGGTGACGACGTGTCTCCACCCATTTGGGTGGGTCTTGATTGGTTTATCGGAGTCCTATAAAAGAGGAAACGTTTTGGAAAATGAGAGAGATTCAGAGAGAGCATAAAATGCTGCAGCACCACAAAGCAGAGAGTCCACCAGCCAGCGACCTTTGCAGATGAGGAAGGAAAACACCTCCTGGGGAACTTCATGAAACAGGAAGCCAGGAGAGAAAGCTAGCAGATGACGCCGTGTTCACCATGTGCCTTTCCAGATGAGAGAGAAACTCTGTGTTTGCTCTGTGCTTTTCCACTTGAGAGAGAAACCCTGAACTTCATCGGCCTTCTTGAACTAAGGTATCTTTCCCTGGATGGATGCCTTAGATTGGACATCTCTATAGACTTGTTTTAATTGGGACATTTTCTTGGCCTTAGAACTGTAAACTAGCAACTCATTAAATTCCCCCTTTTAAAAGCCATTCCATTTCTGGCATATTGCATTCCAGCAGCTAGCAAACTAGAACACTCCTTAAGAGGGAACCATTTTTGAAAGAGTCACCAGAACCAACAGATCCAGCAGAGCCCACAGAGCAAGAGAGCTTTGGAGCAGAATGAAAACACCCCATGGGAGCCTTATGAAATGAGGAGAGAGCAGAGGTTGCCATGTGCCTTTGCAGCTGAGAGAGAAACCCAGAGCATCATTGGCCATCTTGAAACAAGGTATCTTTCCCTGGATGTCTTAATTTGGACACTATCATGGCCTTAGAACTTTAAACTTACAATTTAGTCCCATTTTTAAAAGCCATTCTGCTTCTGGTATATTGCATTCAGGCAGCTTACAGACTAGAACAGAAGCCATATATCCTCCAGCAAGAGATATTTGTGACATTTTCTTTCAGTTTTTAAAATTTTATTTATTTTTATATTTGTATATATTATTTGACCAATTTTTACCTTTCTTAGAATTCACTGACTTTCCCTTTACATCAAGAATACTCTATTCATGAATTCTTATCTTTAACTCAGGTCTTCTGGAATATATGTTAAAGCATTTTTTTTTTCTTAAAACGATTGTGAAGATGTAGCAAAAGTTTGAAAATGTTCTAAAACTTCATGTCTTCCTGTTACATTTACACATGAAGCTTTCAGATAAGTATCTCAAACTTTAGTATGGAAAAAATTATTCTAGGAAATCAATGAAAATGCAGATCTGGACTTCACTGTAAGACATTGATTGACTCGCTATGGTACTAGATAGAAGAATTGAAAATTTTGAAAAATTACCTGAGGTAATTTTAATGCAAAGTGTTTCATGCCTTTGAAAATGTGGCTTGAATAGGGGTTCTTCCAGCTTGACAATATATACTTAATATATAATATAACAATTTTATTCATAAGAAATTTTCTAAAGGAATTGTCATCTCTTCTGGCACAGTATAATCTGGGGTTTTAATCTTAAGGTCAGTGCTTTCTAACCATGCAAACTTAGGGAAATTGTTATATTTTGTCAAAATTGAAGAGTAAGAGGAAAACTCACACATAGGGCTGTTAGGAGATTTACAGAAGACTGCTTAGTGGGTTCAGTTTCCCTGGCTCTTCACTAAATTGCATTTGTTAAAATTAGCTCAATTAGTATGAAGTCAGAAGGACTCATTAAGGAATTGCACGTACATGAACAAGATGAGAAAGTAGAAGGATTCAAGAATGGCATGAATGAATGCATTTGAACAGGTTTTAAAACAAAAATACTTGGCAATCTTCCATCCTGCATTTTTCTGGCAATCGTTAATCAATCACTCCTTAAATCTTGACTAAATTTAAAACTCCTTCTTACCATATTGCTTAAATTAAAACTGGCATTTGCACAGAAACCCACTTGGCACACTTGAGCCAGATAATGTATTTTGGTTTGCCTTCCTTATGAGCAAGACTAGGTGTTCAAATGCATTCACATTTTGAGAACAAATAATTTGCCCCAATTCTTTGCCTACCTCTTCAGAGGTGATATAAATTAAATGTAGCCTGGAACCCAATTACTAATACTATGTAAATATCATTTATTATTGATCTACAATGTCCCACACATTGTTCAAAGATGATTACTAGTGTCAGTTTATTTAATCCTCCCAGTATTTTCTCTGTGATAGTATTAACCCTAGGTTTTGCCTAAGGAAACTCAAATAGAAGATGATTCTGCCCAAGATCATGAAAAGTAACTATTAGAACCAGGATTTGTCAAATATTTTCTGAGGACCTGTATTGGGTCAGGTATTGTGCTAGATTATTGTAGTCCATACATTGGTGGATGTAAATTACTCTTGATGAATCCAATAGAAGAGATAAACCTGTGCAAAGGAAAGTATCCTCTAATGTCATGTGAAAATGCTAAATGGAGTTTTTGTGAGACAAAGTGCTGATTCAGTTCTTTGGAATCTGTGGAATAAGAGAAATCCTCCTGTTGGGTGTGGGGAGGATTCTGAAACTGAAGGGAAAATAGGCGTTATCGGGTGGGGGCGAGAGGGAAGGCAAAAGGAACAAGATATATTTTCAAAATCTAAAACAAAAAAAGGCACATTTGATACTTGGAAATAATTTGAATGAATCCTAGTGTGTAGATAGGATGAAAGTACACAGGTGAGTGACTAGGCTGGAGAAATGAGTGAGGCTTAAGAGCGTGAAGGAGGCTGCTGGCCATAAAACTGGGGTGACTTTATTTGGATCACAGGAAAAGGACATTGGAAGGTATTAAGGATGGAACTAACATAATCAGATTTGGTTAGCACAGCAAATCTCAAATTGTAAGTTTGTAAGTGAAGATTACAATTTCAAGAAAATGAATTGGATATTCTCAAGACGTAAAGATTGATAACATTCTATTTCCCTATCCCACTTCTGAGATATTTCTGTGAAGAGAACTAGGGTACATTGTCTAGAAATCAGAGGGCTTATTCCCTCTGAACACTCTTCCACTCTGCTCTCTGACTCTCACTCTCTCCACACACACACACGCACACACATGCACACACGCACGCACACACACACACAAAAGTACATCTGATCCTAGTTGAAAACCTCAGGTGAGATCACATTTTTATACTCACAGTGCAAACAATAAAGTGATTAATTGAAAATAAGTGAAAGAAAACTATACAAATTTAGCTATATAATTTATTTAAGATTACCACAGTTGCTCATAGCTATGGCTGATAGCTACAAAAAGAGAAAAACAAATGTTAGAAGAGTATTTTTACCTTTCAGTCCTACCTAGACAAAATTACTGCCACTTACATAATGATGATAATCATAAGAGGAAAATATTATCTATAATTATTACAATGAGCCTGCAAAGAATGTAATAATACAGAAGAGCAAATAGGTTCAGATATAGTCAATGGCTTGCTTACCGTGTCCTTGATGATTTAATGAGAGTTGGAGCTGAAACTTAAACCTAGTTCTCTTCTGTGCTAAAATCAGTATCTCTTTTATGTCTCACCTAAGCATCATATGCCTCAAATTTCCTCCACCAAAATTTCAATGCTTAATATCATAAGAATCATTGCCCCTTTTATACATATACATATAATCTATATCTATTATAATCTGTCTCTCTTTATATACATATATATAGCTTCTATCTATCATCCATTTATCTATCAATCTGTCTAATCACTAGCTATCATCTATATAGCTTTCATCTATCAAATCTAACTTCTGACATATCTATGTTTTCTCCCTCCAGAATATAACCTCCATGAAGAAGAGAGAGTGTTTGCTCCTTTCTGTTTGTGTGTGTGTGTGTGTGGTACGTGTGTGTATAGAGGAGTTCCAGATAGATTCATTGGAAGGGTTTCAATAAATAATTTCTGAGGGATGAAATAAATGATTATTTCATCTCTATGGTCTGGACAAGATATATAGTGAATCGAGACAAACAATAGATGATAAAGAAGAAATAGACTTTTGAGTTGTTTTACGGTCAGTTTCCTACCTAAAGCTAGGGAGAGTCATCTATATACTCACCATACTATGATTTGCTTTTAAGACCCGCATGTTTAGCCTTCCTGGTATTTATGGGACCATATTGATCAAGGCTGTGGTTCTAGAAATTTGGGAGGAGGTGGTGCGCCATTTGTTATTTTGTAAGGGATACTCAGAGAAGATCTCATATATGAGGTGCCATTTGAGGAAAGAGCTGAATGGATGCCTGCATGTATCTGGGGGAAAAGAGGTACCCAATAGAAGCAACAGCAAGTGTCAAACTATGAAAAGAAAATGTTCTTGAAGTGTCTGAGAAGCAGAGAGAAGGATATTGTGCCTGGTGAAGAGTGAGAAGAGGGTGAATAGTGGAGGTTTTGGGACTGAAGAGCCTTTGGAACCAAAAAAGCAATTTTAAGGTCTTTGACTTTCACTCTAAGAGATATGGGAGGCAACCAGATGGGAAAGTAAAATAAAAGCTAATTAAAAACTAAAATTAACTTTCATTTTCCTTACTTTGCTCATCCTTGTGAGACCTTCTCTCCTCTTCTGTTAAACCTTCACTCAAGCCATCCTTCCCAATAAAATTTTAAGGACAAAATTAAAACTTTTCAGAACATCTATAATGTTTTAATCCATTTAGCAGCTATCACATTTATCTTGGTTTCATAGTTAAATACATGACTTCTTCCCTAATAGACTGGAAGCGATTTGAGGGACATAAAGTTACCTAGCAACAAGCCTGCCAGATGATGATGGTGATGGTGATGTGGATCATAACGGTAACAATAATGCAAAATTTATGATACATTTGATAATAACAATTATTGAGCTACTAGAAGGATTAAATTGTAAAGCTCCCATATTTGTCTCTAGCACATAAAAATAGTTGTTCCATGCTCATAGGAGTAAGACTACTAGCAATAACTATTAGTCACTATTACCATTACCACAGCTACTATTACTGCCACTATTACTTCCAATGGTAGAATTCTTTCTCATTATGGATCTAACACTTTTGCTTTCTACTCATCCTCCCCTTCCCAAATAACTACCACTTAAAAAATATATACATTGTGGAAATTGGAATTAAGAAGTCATCTGAACGACCTTGGACATGGAGTCACTATTTCATTCAGACATAATGCCCTGCAGTGTGGCAAATTACAACCTAGCTCATTATCACAGCACTGTAACAATCAGAAAGCAGTTATGAAGAAATCAATAAAATTTGTAGCATTAGATGAATTCAAATATCTCTGGTAGTAATACGAATTTCTGAATTTACTAACTGTCCATCAGACCCTGAGGTACCATTAAAAAAAGAAGAAAGCACAGTGTGATTACTCAGTCATAGTTGTCAAAAGGATACAGGCTTAAAGTGTACATTTTAATTGATGCTCAATTGTAGCCTCAATAAACAATCACAACTTAATTTGAAATTTTATATCAGAGACTCATAATTCAGTAACATCCATTATAGTTGATGATAATTAAAAAAATATTTTAAGACTAAAGAACACAAGACTAAATAACATTTTGCTCTTATTCCAGGTGCATCACAGAATGTAGAATTGTGGAAATACAGAATCTAAGATTTGAAAAGTACCTTGGAAGTTCTCTATGCTTCATGGCTGATGAACACCACTGCTGCTCTACTTAAAACCAACGCTGTTCTATCAGGCAGGATTCTCTCTTCCATAACGGGTTTGGTCTTACTGGGTAAATATTTTCTAATTATGCTCCTTACCTCTTATCATCAGAAAATCCAAAGTGGCCATATTCTCCCTAGTGTCATGTGATCTATACTTAAGTAATTGTATTCCCCTTTCTGGGGTTTAAATCTAGACTGAATGACACACAGATGGAGAGGAATACTTGGCAGTGATATGAATGGCATGCATGATAGCTATGATGGTGGCGCTGCTGTCAACATCCTCCTCCTTGACTGTTCTTATTAGGAATCCACTGATGTTTTCTTCTTCCTGCTTCTTGGCCTTCAGCACTTTTTCTCCATTCCTTCAACTCCAAGTCTTATTTCCTTGCCTTCTTTTGAGTCTATGAGCCCTCAATATATAATAACTCATTTGAGTAATTTATATAATCGATTAGTTAGTTTTAAATTTAGAGTCAATTTAAGAACTTCTCTATTAGCTTTATTGCTACACACACTCACAGTGACACACAAACAGATCATGCCCCCTTTGAACTTTCAATTCTGTAGATCTTTGCCATTCTGAATCACGAGTAATATATTGCAAGCACTCTAACACAGTGGCACCCTGGTAATGTGGGAAACTTTCCAACCCCCATTCTTTTAGATACCCATGTCACATATCATTTCTCTTTAGACCTCCAGCCTTGCCCATACTCTTCACCTTAAACTAAAAGAAAAATAACATTAAGAATAGACAAGAAAACTCTAAAGTGGAGGGGGCATCGGAATAAGATTAAATAAATAGAAAACAATTCTAATTAAAAGCATATTTGTATATATTGTACTCATTTTGGGAAAGAAGAACATGCACTAAAATAACTGTGTTTATCTCCAGCTGTAAGAGTTAGGTGACTTCTTCTTGCTCCTTTTTACTCAACTGTATTTTCTGATTTTTCTACAATGAATAGGTATTTCACCACTAATAATTGTAGAAGAGAAATTATGATTAATCATTAATCATGATTAGAAGTGTATTATTAAAATTCTGTCCTCGATACAATGTCACAGGAAAATTTTGTGCCCCTGAACTTGATAAACTGCTGCTGACTGATACTGGCTTGTGGGAGCTGATTGTTAAGCTTTCAAGTTGCTTGCTAGTTTGCTTGTTAAACACATAAATTTAAATGTATATATATATCTTCCAATTGAATAATTCATATGAAAATAAAAAGATAATGAATATTCGACATACTCTTCCCTCATTTTTACTATGTTTTACTATTATATGTGTTCTTGAAGTCTTTGATGCCTGATGCATATGATTTCTGGAGATACTATATCCTGGTGTGCTACTGTACGTATCTTTTCAATGTGTACTTTCTGTGATTCCACACAGTAGCATGAAATTGGACATGGTTGAAATATTGGCACCATGGAAATTAGCATATACTATAACTCAGAGCTGGATTTATTGTTTTATTGATTGTTTAGACTTAATAAAGGGATAGAGAAAATTTTAATAATGCATATTAAGCTTAAAAGCGAGTTGTGTCTCTAGCTTGTTATAATATGAAAAAATGAAGAAATATTCTTCTACTCTTTGAAATCTGTTACCCAATTCAGCAAACAAAACAAAACAAAAAAACACATAAGTGAAGTTTCAGTATACATAGTGCTGAAGCTGAAAGATGTTTCAGCTAAATAAATATAATTTGTATGAAGGTGAGGAAGTTTATTAGAAGGTCATATGTCAAATTTAAAGAGTTAGTGAGTTGGAGTACAACTCTCAAATCCTATTTAAATCAGAACCATCAGTTGGCTATAGATTCAAGAGAATCAGTAAAACATTTAACAGCAAACCACCGTCCTTACCTATGAGATAAATGCTGAGGTTAAGGAATAAAGTTCACAGAGAAGCCCCATTTTGCTGTGGTGCATGTTGTAGGTCAGTGTGGAGGGCTGCCATCCCACTTAATTCTAGGAACCCAGCAGATGGACCACGTGCCGGCACTGGTTTGGCTATCTGCAGAATTTCAGGAATTCAGAATGTGAAGTTTCATCTAGTTAAACCAGAGAAGCTCTAACATTTCTTAGTAGATACTGTTCTAATATTATGAAAATTACTATTGTGTCCAAAAATATTTGAGTAATGTATCATCAGGGTGTTCCCGAGAAACAGAACACATAAGATTGATTTGTTGAATAATTAATTAATTGAAGCTGGCTCACATGGTTATGGGGGCTGGCAAATTCGAAATTTGTATGGCAGATTGGAAACTCGGGCAGGATGCTGCAGGGTTGAGGCAGAATTTCTTCTCCGGTCAGCCTTGGTTTTGCTCTTACGGCCTTCAACTGATTGGATGAGGCCTACCTACTTTTCAAGGATAATAACCTGATACAAAATATCCTCACAGCCACACCAACATTAGAGTTTCATTAAATAACTGGGTATTATACTGCAGCCAAGTTCATACATAAGATTTACCACCACAGGAAGCTATAATAAAAAAAAAAATCACCCTCCAAAATCTGGAAATAGGATCTCTCTTGGTAGTTTCATTTCCTCTTCTTCAAAATAAGTACATTGCATTTAATACTCTTGACTATAAAAATCTCCTTGGCTTCTTACCCCTACTATACTATACCCACCATATATAGAGCTTATCATTTCTTATTTTAGGATCTAATTTTACTTTTTAAACCAAGACCAATTATTTTTCTACTTAAAAAAAAAGAATCTTTTATCTTCTCCATCACAGGTTCAATATCAATGCCATTTCTGGACCTTTGCTTTTTTTGTTGCCTCTGTAATTAAAACTGTGTCTAGTTTTCCTGCCTCCAAATCCAGCCACCCTATCACTGAATTCTTTATAGTTATTGCATGATTGTCCAGTCCTAATGGTGGCTGCTCTTGTAGACCTCCACCGATAGTCTGTCCCATTGATTACTACTTTATGTCACCTAGAGAGCAAGGAAATATTAGCATTTTTCTAATTCTAGCTCCATCATTTTCAAATTTTCTTGTATTGAGGGAGCGCCTTAACCTCTCTGAGCCTGTTTCCTGATTTGCAAAAGACAATGAAAACAAATACCGTCCATATTACTGTTTTCTTTATTTAAAAAAAATAATTGGTGAGGATCGCATAAAATATGTGTCTGATAAGTAGTAGGCATTTTATGGCACTGAACTGAATTGTGACTCTTGACCAAGTCTACCTTATCTTGTATTTTCCCTTTGAAGTCACCTTCTGCTTTCAGTTTGGATTCACAATTTGTCTTTCCTTCTATTACTGAGCCAGCATAGCCTTTGCATTAATACCAGAAACTGTATGTCTCTCCCTGGGAATTGTCTGAATTTTTACCTACCTACCCAGTAACCATCCTGCAGTCCCACTTCAATCCTTAAGACCAAGCTTCAGATGAGTTAGATTGTGGAGGGTCCATCTCTTCATCCCTAACTTTCTGCCAGATGCACAGTGACCCCAAATGCTGGATCTGCTATCACCTTTACTTCTAAATCAAATCTTTCTGGTGGCACCCTCTGTGGTATCAACTTTAATTAATGTTAATGATGTCTAATCTGAAATAATGATGATGGCAAATAATGATGTCTAATCTGAAAGAAAATAGTTTGAAATCCAAGTTTATGACAGCCCATGTCACAACCTCAATTATTTTTATTCTTTTTTAACCTCTGGTTTAATAATATATAATCTCATGTCATGAAATAGCATCCGGCATTGTCATTCTATGGAAGAAGCATATAATTTATGTTCTAATAGGAGAGAATTGAGTAAAATGAAAAGTGGCAAGAACTAGTCACCTGCTGCCTCCTTCTAAGTTTAAACCCTGGCCATGATTCTTTCAATCCACTCAGCAAATATTTTACATTTGCCAGAACAGGCAACAGTTTGGCATGAGTGTTTTAATTAACAACAACAAAAAATCTTTAGACGTTTAAACAATTTAGAACCAAATATCATGGGCTTAAGTTCCAGCTTCTGCCATGCATAAGTGCTGTGGGATAATGAGAGCAGAGCTAAATCTACTCTAGTGTTTATCATGTGACAGGCATAGATCTAAGTGCTTTGCGTTTATTACTTGGGCTAAATCTCACTATACACATAGGAAATAGTGGTTACTATTACTTTTTTTTTTTTTTTAATACATCAGGGCACTGTGGCACAAAGTAGTTTAAATAACTTGCTCAAGATTACTTAGCAAGGAATAAGTGAAGCTGGGGTTTGAATCCAGAGAGAAGCTAGAGCTTTTTCTCTTCATCTTGAACTAAACACTGACTTTCTTAGCCTCAGTTTCTTTCTTTGTAAGTAGTGGATAGAGAGAAGTAATTACCCGACCAAGGTGTAATAATTTGCATTCACATGCCATGCCATAGCTCTATGCCATGCCAGATAGCATTTATGGAGCATTTACCATAAACCAACCCAGTGATTTACACAAATAAACTCTTTTTTAACATATACACACACCCTCATAAAAATGATGCTATAATAATCCCCATGTCTTAGCAGAGGAAACTGGGCAGGTAACTCTTCCAGTGCACGTAGTTAATGTATTTTGGAGCAGAGATTTTGAACTAGCAGTCTATAAGAGTGATCTCAACATACAGACCCAGACTTCCAGGAAGATTGGCTGACTATAGTACCTCGAGATTAGCCCTGCTCCACGGAAAAGGGACAGGAGTGCGAGTGAGGCAGGAATTCGGGAGTGCGGCTGACCTGGGAGAGCCTTCTGCCCCACATGTGGCAGCCCTGGTTGCAGAGATTGAGGAACTCAGAGGCTGAGGGCTGGAGCCTGGTGTGGAGGCGTGGAGCCAAGGTGCCCGCAGGAGTGCATGGATGGGAATATGGGATAGGAAGTAAGCCAGGCTGCATTCCTTGGGCATGTTGCCCCCACCAATGCAGCCCTTTGATCGGCAACTCACCCCACACCCCATGCACCTGAACCCCATCACTCGCTTCCATTCCCCATGCTCCAGGTGCCCCCTGTACACGTACCTGCCCCACCACCCCACCCCAAGTGCAGCCCAGCCCAACCCACCTCTCCTACATCCCTCCCAAGCACTACCTCCCCCTCCCTGTTCCCTGCGGGCTATTGCCGGCACATAAAGGCTGCTGGCACTAATCTCCATACCTAGGCTACCCCTGTCCCCCACCCATAGGGTCACACATCCACACCCCACCCTCCCTGAGCTCAGCTCATCCCTTTACATCACAATCAGGCCCACGCATGCGCACAGCCCCCAATCACGTCGTTCAGCTCTGGGAACTGCACGTTACAGCAGTCCTAGAACAGCACATATGCACAGCCCTCAGCCTCACTTCCCAGCTCCGAGAAAGTGCCAGCCTGCACAGCTGGGTCACATTTGTCCCCAATCCATGAAGGCATAGTACTGAGCTGCTGCCACAGCTCTACACATGTGCACAAAGGACCCCATGCCTTAGACCAGCACACACCAGAGTTATGCCCCCCAGACCGGTGCACCCTCACACCTACATCCTCCCTGGCACTGGGAACCCACATTCACAAGCATCAGCTCAACACCCCAACCTGCACCCATACCTGCGCTGAAACAAATCACCATACTGAGTGCTCCACCCCATGCCCTGCTCCCTGCTGTACAACCATCCCTCAAACACAAGGCCTTAGACTACTGAAAGAAATCAACTCCCAAAGTAAATCAATTAAGATATTTACATGCGATGAAGACAGCAGACCAATAGGCATATCACAATGCAGACAGACATAGCCCTGCCTAATAACCATATTAAAACACCAGAGGAGACACAGACATTGCAACAACTAATCAAAGATGTTCATACAACTCTACTTAATAAACTAAGTGGGATAGCAAATGGCATAAAGGAGTTCGAGAAGACAGTAGAAGAACACAAAGCAGAATTTGAAAGAACAAATAGAAAAATAGTGGAAATTGCAGAGATTAAAGATCTGTTGACCAAATAAAAAAACATATTAGAGGCACATAACAACCAGATTTGAAGAGACAGAAGAAAGAATAAGTGATATAGAGGACAGGATAATTGACTGTGAAGACTCTGAACAGCAAATGACAAAAAAGATGGAAAAAATTGAACTCAGGGAAATGACACAAAGTACACAAATATAAGAATCATTGGTGTCCCAGAAGGAGAAGAGAGGAGTAAAGGGCTAGGAAGAGTAGTTGAGGATATAATGGGAGAAAACTTCCCAACCTTCATTAAGGACATAAATATACAAGTCAAAGAAGCCCAAAGAACTCCAAACAGAATAAATAAATAGGCCTTTCCCAAGGTACATACTAATCAGTCTGTCAAATGTTGAAGAGAGGCAGAATATCCGGAAAGTGGCAAGAGAAAAACAATCTACTACATACAAGGGAAATCAAATAAGACTGAGTTCAGACTACTCAACTAGCACCCTGGAGGTGAGAAGGCAGTGGTATGATATATTCAAGATCCTGAAAGAGAATGACTTCCGGCCAAGAATTCTGTACCCAGCCAAATTGTCCTTCAAAATTGAGGGAGAGATTAAAGTTTTCACAGACAAAGAAGTCCTGAAAGAATTTGTCAACAAGAGACCAACCCTACAAGAAATACTAAAAGGAGTTCTGCCGCCTGAAAAAAAATCATGAGAGGGAGGTCTGGAGGAGAGCACAGAATTGAAGTATACCACTAAGGGTAATTTAAATAATACAAAGAGAAAGAGGGAAAAGAATATATTTCTGACAAATAAAATAAAAAATATAGGATGCTGGAATAAAGAAATGCCTTTTCAGTAATAATTTTGAATGTTAACAGACTAAATTTACCAATTAAAGATACAGATTGGCAGAATGGATTACAAAACATAATCCAGATAAATGCTGCTTACAAGAGACTCATTTTAGACACAAGGATACAAATAGATTGAAAGTGAAAGGATGGAAAAAGATTTTCCATGCAACTTGTAACCAAAAGAAAGCAGGAGTAGCTATACTAATATCAGACAAAATAGACTTTAAATGTAAAGACATCATAAGAGATAAAGAAGGACACTGTATACTAATTAAAGGGTCAATTCACCAAGAAGATATAACAATCATAAATTTTTATACTCCCAATCAAGGAGCTCCAAAGTATATGAGACAGGCAAAACTGAAGGGAACAATAGATGTTTCAACAATAATAGTAGGAGGCTTCAATACACCACTCTCCTCTACAGATAGAACAACCAGACAGAAGATCAACAAGGAAATAGAGAAGTTAAATAAATTGATAAATAAATTAGACCTAACAGACATATACAGATCACTGCACCCCAAGGCACAAGGTTATAAATTCTTCTCTAGTACTCATGGGACATTCTCCAGGATTGATCATATGCTGGAGTACAAAACAAGTCTTTATAAATTTCAAAACATTGAAATTATTCAAAACACTTTTTCTGATCACAATGGGATGAAGCTGTATCTAAATAACCACCAAAGAATGAGAACATTCACAAATATATGGAGATTAAATAACACACTCTTAAACAACCAGTGGGTCAAAGAAGAAATTGCTAGAGAAATCACTAGCAATCTGGAGATGAATGAAAATGAGATTACAACTTATCAGAACTTATGGGATGCAGCGAAGGCTGTGCTGAGAGGGAAATTTATTGCTTTAAATGCCTATATTAAAAAACAATAAAGAGCAAAAATCGAGGACTTAACAGCAAACCTGGAGGAACTTGAGAAAGAATAGCAAACTAACCCCAAAGCAAATAGGAGACAAACTCTGGGATCTATCCTGTAACCACTTTTTGAGGAGTGCTTTGAAACTACTGCTTTTTTATGTCTTTGCTTTGTTTATATGTTATACTATACAATTAAAAAAAAGTATAGGCCCATCACTACATTCTATTGCTATATAATGCTGTTGTTTAGTTAAGATAACTATGACCTTAACACAGGCATGCTGGTTTGGAGCTGTTAAAAAAAGGCCATGTTCTTTTAATCTTTTCTTGTGGGTGCAGACCTGTTGAGGGTGGGAGGTTTTGATTATGTTATTTCAATTGAGGTATGACCTGCCCCATTCAAGGTGGGTTTTAATCCTTTTACTAGAGTCATTTATGAGAGACATTTATGACAGAAAAAGCTGAAAGAGAGTTGAGAGAAAAATCCCCTGAATTGCTGAGAGAGAAAGCCACTGATACCAGAATATGAAAGCAACGAAACCCAAGAGAGAAGAACCAGCAGACACTGGCCATGTGCCTTCCCCCGTGACAGAGGTGTTCCAGATGCTGGTGGTCTTTCTTCAGAGGAAGTATCATCCTGCTGATGTCTTTATTGGGACATTTTCAGGGCCTTAGAATTGTAATTTTGTAAGCTAATAAATCCCCATTGTAAAAGCCAACCCATTTCTGGTATATTACATTCTGGCAGACTTAACAAATTGAAACAGCAGGAATACATTAAAATATTAAAGTAGCACAGAAAGGAAAGATGCTTAGGTCTTCCCCAGGCCAAGTTTTAATGCCCCTATTAATTGCAATGTTATATCCCTCAAACATGTGATGGTCACAAGGCGCCTCCAGATAAACCAAAAGTTATCATCTTTCCTTCTATATTCTCTCTTTCTTTTGTGTGCCCCATGTTCAAACGGGCTGTTCTCCTGTGTTGAAATAGCTAACGATGTAAGCCAGGAAGTGTATCTGTATCACCATTTATCCCCAAGACCCACAGGCTAACTCTTTGGCCTCTCTCCCGTATGAATGAGGCATATTAATACACCTATTTCCTTTTCTTTCTAATATGTACACACTTCTACACACCATTTACTATACAGTAGTCATCTTTTGCCAATGTCAATCCAGATACTTAGAGTAACATTACAAATCCTGCAATGATCTGACTTCATATTGCACTTCCAACCTTAATTTTCCCAACTGTAATAAATGCCATCTACTCCCCCTTTGAAAACAAATCATTCTTCCCTGCATGTGTTGTAAGGTTTCCTATTTCTATCCTTTCTCACTCTTCCCATTCCTAGAGGGCACCTGTATCTGGCCACCACCCCCTAACTTTATGGGGACAAATTTACCTATTCTTGCATTTGCCTGAAGACAGGTTTCATGTCTGTATTAGTTAGGGTTCTCTAGAGAAACAGAATCAACAGGGAACACTCGCAAATATAAAATTTATAGAAGTGTCTCACGTGACTGTGGGAATGCAGAGTCCAAAATCCACAGGGCAGGCTGTGAAGTCAATGATTCTGATGGAGGGTCTGGATGAACTCCACAGGAGAGGCTCGCCAGCAGAAGCAGGAAGAGCCTGTCTTTTCTGAATCCTCCTTAAAAAGGCTTCCAGTGATTAGATTGAGCATCATCATTGCAGAAGACACTCCCCTTTGGCTGATTACAAATGGAATCAGCTGTAGATGCAGCTGACATGATCATGATTTAATTCTATGAAATGTCCTCATCAAAACAGACAGGCCAGCACTCACCCCACCAGGCAAAGAACCACGGCCAGCTGAAGTGCGTGTTGAGGGTAAAGGGAACATGGGATGGGTAGTGGAAGAAGGTAGTGATAAATATGAACTTTGACCACGTGATCAGTTACAGAAACGAGGACTGTAATGCTGTTTTGTTCTATGTTATACTATTTAAGTTGTAAGATATCAAGTTTAAGAATAAATATTACCCAAGGACTTGCACCCTATTCTGGAGAGATTTAACGTGTTTCCAATTATATGCAGGACAGTTGAGTATTGTTAGGTGAAAGAAAAATGTGCATTTTATTTAGAAATTAGGTATGGTTTAAGGTGGTATGTATAGCTGCCAAGTTGACAAGGGTTGGATTGTCATGGTCAGATTCATGTGTCAACTTGGCCAAGTGGTGGTACCTGTTTGTCTGGTTGGGCAAGTGCTGGTCTGTCTGTTGCTATGAGGACATTTCATAGAGTTAAATCATGATCACATTGGCTACATCCACAGCTGATTCCATTTGTAATCAGCCAAAGGGAAGTGTCTTCTGCAATGATGATGCTCACTTTAATCATGGGAAGCCTTTTAAGGAGGATTCAGAAGAGACAGGCTCTCTTCCTTCTTCGGCTGACAAGCCTCTCCTGTGGAGTTCATCCAGACTCTCCATCAGAATCATTGGCTTCAAAGCCTGCCCCACAGATTTTGGACTCTGCATTCCCACAGTCATGTGAGACACTTTTATAAATTTTATATTTACAAGTGTTCCCTGTTGATTCTGTTTCTCTAGAGAACCCTAACTAATAGAATGTCTATGTCAATTATGTGATCCTCAGAAATCTTGGAATAGCACCTTGTTCATTCATTACAGAACTATCTCTAGGCCTGTATCTCATGGGTATCTTCTAGTATTCTACAGAGGAAGACTATAATTTATTCATTGTTCAGTTCCCAGAGACTATATGTTAGAATCTATTCAGAAATTAAGGTCTTCATAAATGTTTGCTGATATGAATCATCTTCATCCTGGCTGCCCCTCTCCCATGGCTTTTCTCATAAAATTGGTACATTGAAGAACTAACTTGATAAGCACATACTAAAGCAATAATTAGTAATTTTTTAAATGTTACTCTTTGTTAGATGACCAGACACTTACTCCAGACACTTTTGCTCAAATGGTGTTTTAAAATGTCAAGAGAGACCAAAGTCCTAAATTTGAGACCACAAAAAGTTGCAATCTAGGTGAATGACCTTTGGAAAAATCTGGAAGAGCTTTACAAATAATCTAGATTATTCTTTAATATTGAATTTATTATTAATTGTAGCCCAGGACTACTATATAACTTACCAAGATAATTCTCTAAATTATTTCATTTGTTTGAGAAAATACTGTATAACTTGCCCAGATAATGCTCCAAATTATTTCATTTGTTTAAAAAAATTTTACAACAGTTATGCAGTGCATGCATTATTATGCATTTGCGTGAAATACCTTTGTAATCATATTTTTGATCATACATTTTGTTAGCTTGATATTTATAATTTTATTATTGTAAAATAAAAGGGAGATAGATATATGACTCTCTGTTAGAAAAATTATCTAATATTTAGTCTTCCAGTTATGTACTGCTGTGTCACAAATCATCCTTAAACTTTGTGGATTAAGAAAAACAGCAGTCATTCATTGTGAGCATAGTTCTGAAATTTGGGAAGGTTTTGTCAGGGACAGCTCCTCTCCAGCTCCTGCGTTATTAGCGGATGTCACACAACTAGGGCTGGAGTACCTATTTCCAACATGAGTGTCTTCATTAGGCTGACAATTTGGTGCTGGTTGTCAATAGAGAGCTTGGCTGAGACTAGATTTCCTTTCTATGTGCTTTTCTCCAAGAAGCTTTCTGTGCTTCCTCACAGGTGACTGGATTCCAAAAGCAAAAGTTCCAGTAGACAGGAAGTGGAAACTACAAGACTATTATGTGCTAGGTCTGGAAATTGGTATATCTTCACTTCAATAATATCTTAACTTGACTCTAATGGTCAAGATAGTATTAGCGCCTGCTCAGATTTAAAAGTGGGGGACATATATCCCATCTCTCACTGAGAAGAGTGTCAAAATATTTGTATATATATATATATGAAAATAGCCACCATTGTTTTAGCCAAAACACTGACCTTGTGAAAGAGAAATCTTTAGTCTACAGATGGATAGATTTTCCATTAAAAGTGAAACTCAATTAGATAACCATGGATCCTTGAGAATCCATGCAAGTAGGCATGTCAACTAAAAGAGAAGCTAACATAACTCACAATTAGAATGCTCTACTTGCATAGAGAGCAAACAGAATTCCCTTTAGTAAGTGGTTAGTATTTCTTTAGGGTGAGGGATCAGGTAAGGTATGATATATAAACACTGACATCCTGATTTGGTTTGTAAGAACTCAGTTTGCTATGGTCAGCCTATCCTACTAAACTAAAAGCATTCCAACATGCTGAAACATTCACTGAGATTTTCCATTTGATAAAAGTTTGGACTTCTTTAGTTCTCACATCTTTGCCATGAACAAAAAAGTAATATTTGAAGAGAAGAGAGGTTTTTATTATATCACAAAATAGATAAATTACTAAAAATAATTTATTGAATGTCAACATAATCAGAGACTGGTAGACATCTAAGATAAGAAAACCCAAAGAATTGTTGACCTAAACTATCTATAAGAATCAGTGGAGGTCTTGATTCGCATTTAGTATGTTTTGAGATGTCTTTATTTTTATCACACATCATAGGTAATATCCATATGGAAACAGATTTGCGAACCTCTCAAATGTGTGGAGTTCAGTGTAAATTTTAGACTGTTCTTCATGTAGCATGTTATTTACTTGTTATAATACACCTGAGCAGGTTCAATGTCATCCTTTTAATGCTACTCTCACTCCATTCACTCAAATTTAAGGCTTTCTTGCATAGGATAGGGAAAGTTCATATCCTAATATACTTGCAATTATTAATAGCTAAAAATATAATTAGAGGAATGAGAAGTACTTGAAAACATTTCTGTAATGTGAACAGAAGCAGAGAAAATGGTGAAAATAAGTGATCTTTACACATGACACCGAGGACAGTCTAACAGGGTAATCATCCCCACTGCTTGTGAGACATTTTAATTACCTGTTAAACTGTTTCACATGATATGCAATTCATATACTTGCATCTGGTCCAACAGCTATATTCAGAGACTTGGCCAAACATCTTTGCTGAAATACAGACCCTTTACTTCCATGATATTCTCCAGGTCTACCATTTTGACACTGTTTTAGGTACTGAGGGTGTATATAGCTACTTACCTTAAAACATAGGTGGGAGAGGGTGATGCAATGGTGGCTCAGTGGCAGAATTCTTGCCTGCCATGCTGAAGATCCAGGTTTGATTCCCGGTGCCTGCCCATGAAAAACAAATATAGTTGGGAGAAAGTTGGACATTTAAAAGAGTAGCTAAAACATGACACAGCCTAATAGTTAGGCTCTAGTCTTTGAGGCCCAGACCATAAATTCTATAAGATCTAGCAGAGAAGGAAATCAATAAAGGTAAAATTAGTCAAGGGAGTATATTGAATAAAGCAGAAATTGGATTTAATCTTGGAGGAAAAATAATTTGTAAAATTGGAGGAGAAATTGCATTTCAGGAGAGAGTGTGACAACGTAATAGGATGATGATTTGTAGATCACTGAAGGACAAGCCATTGAAGCAGAACTACAAGGAGTTCATGTCAGAAATAGTGACAAAATTTTTGAATACCTAAGAAAGTGGTTATGTTTTTGTTTGCTAAAGCTGTGAGAATGCAATATACCAGAAATGTGTTGGATTTTATGATGAGGATTTATTAACTTATAATTTACAGTTCTAAGGCCATAAAAATGTCCCAATTGAGAAATCAACAGGATGATACCTTCTGTGGAGACAGGCTGCCGGCACCTGGGCACGTTTTTCATGTGAGACGGTACATAGTGAGATTTGCTGGCCCTTCTTTCCTGGCTTTCATTGCTTTCCGCTTCTGGCTTTAGTGGCTTCCTCTCAGCTTCTCTGGGGCTTTTTCTATGTGTCTCTTAATGTCATTTCTTAGCTTCTGTTTGTGCTTCATCCTCTTACAAAGGACTCCAGTAAGAGGATTAAGAACCACCTTGAGTGGTTGCGGGGGTATGTCAATGGTAGAATTCTCGCCTGCCCTTCAGGAGACCCGGAATCGATTTCCAGCCCATGCATTTCACAAACAAATGAACAAGCAAACAAATAAAAGAAAAACCAAACCAAACCAAAATTCAACAAATGATGCTGCAATAAGGGTATACTCACATGGAAAAAGAATGAAATGTGACCTTTGCCACATAGCGTACAAAGGAAAAAAAAAATAATAGAAAAGAACCACCTTGAAAGAGATGGGTCACATCTTAATTGAAATAATCTAATCAAAAGGTCCCACCACAATAGGTTTGCACCCACAGGAATAGATTATAAAATCATGGCCTTTTCTGGGGGTATATAAGAGCTTTAAACTGCCACAGGTGATTTTTGAGTGTTCTTAAAAATTAGGCAAAACCTTTAATACCCTACTTGGCCTTACAGGGAAATTTGAGCCATCGAAAGAAGAGGAGACGCTCATTAACATGATATTTTATGCCTCTGAAAATGAATGGGAGTTGGCTTTGCCAATAAGAGCCTAGATTACTGAAGACAAGTAAAGAGAACCTATCTGGGGCCATTTGCCAGTAATTAAGGGCCTAAAGTGATAAAGGAATATTAGTATATAGTTCACACTTGAATTTAATCTACCTAGTGAACCATAAAATGAAAACTACAATGTTGTGTGCTTGAACAGTGCCAATTGACAAGGCGAAAAATTACATTGCATATTCACAAATTATTTAAACTGTGATTTATATTAAAAAACACCTCTTAGGTGGAAATGAATAAATAGGAACCTTCAGGATCCTGAGACTCTCTGGCAATGAACTCCAAGCATAAGTACATGAGAATATTTTTAAAAGCAATGAGCTTGTATTATCACATGTTAAAATTATTTAAGAAAATCAGAATACGATGCATCTTGTTTTCCAGATCCCAAAAATGTTCCTTTTTCTCCTTCTGAGGAGAATAAAAGGGAGCTCTACCAAAATAAGTAACTTATACGTGCAGGAAATTAGCAGTCTGTCATCGACGTTATGGGCATTGTTATATAATTACTGCCTTTACGGTGCTAAAATTGTTTTAAATAACCGTAGTGTAGACCATGTGTCATATGCTGAATGGAAGCCACAGTCAGGAGTTTTTTTCAGCAAATAAAATATCTGACAAAGACATGAATTCTTCTATTCAGGACACAGAGTTTGGTGGTGTGATATGCTGTTAAACTGTATGTTATTTTAGCAACTTTATTATTGCTATTTTTCTGCTCCTCTGGAGTATGAATTTTAGCTCAACGTGAAGATTGACACTTGGCAGAATGCACAGGTTAAAGAAAACAGTTGATTTTATTGTAAGCGATTTTAAGGTTGGAAATAGCCAACCTTTTTTTTCGCTTTGCTAGGTCAAAATATCATTCTGAGCTACAAAGCAAGAGAAAATATATCACATGGAGAAATATAATCCTAGACAGGCATGGTTACTTTGAATTTAAATAAAGTTTTCCACTTTTTTTGGGTTGGGTGGCATTACCTCTTTATTTATGTTTTACCTGAAAATCTTGATTCTATGCAAAATCAATAAGGGTAAACTGTTATCATGAAAGAGGAAGTGCTGCTTCTCTGAGTTGCTCTGTTGGGAAGAATGTTTTGCAAGATCTGGATGAAGTAGAATCCTTTTAATCTCTATCAGCCCTTCCCTCCTTCGGGCCTTCACCATTTTTCATCAGGAAATTTTTCAACAGCCTCTAACAAATCTTCCTTCCTTCAGGCTAGCCTCTGCCATATAGTCACTCATGATTTATCTAAAACATTATCTAAATAATCTAAAGTCATCTGACTGGAACAATCTCCTGGACATGGTTTCTGTCTTCTTAAAAGATAAATAATACCCATAAAGGGCTCCTAATGACACAACTAGCTCCTCAGAATCAAGAGCCAGGTTATTTCATCATACTGCAACTTGGCTTTAAGCTCTAATATATTAAAGTGTTTGGGGTTCTTCTGATGCTTTTATAAATTTTGTGCCTTTGAGCAGACATTTTCCTTTTACCGGAAAATCTCCATTTTTGATTATTTTCACTGACTAGTGCTTACTTTCTCTCTAGGACTCTCATAGTCCAGATTCCTGCAATAAGTAAGTCATTTGGTCTAGTTAAAACAGTAGTCATAACAAATATATGTTGCAACGGAGACACTCTGGTCCACAGAACAGAGCTGGGCTTCAGGTCGTGTGAGAGGAGCAATTTTATGCCCATAGAGTCAAACCTTTCCCTTTAGTAATCCACTTCAGGGAGCAGAGGTAGCCATTAACGAGCTGAAAGGTTATTTAAATTCACATTAGTGCTAGTCAACAGAAAGTCATTTTATGCTTAAAAACAAAGATTTATATTCACCATTTTTTTTTTTTTTACTCTGGGATTCATCGGGGCATCACTCTGGACAAACCAGCAAAATCTCATGTCCTATCTGAGATTCCAAGTACTTATGGCATTCAATCAAACTATCTCCATAAGTTATATTAGGAAAGGCACTAGTCAAAGTATAAATTTTGTAACAAATAAACATTTTTTTCTTTAGTCTCACACATAAGGTGAAATTTTAAAATATTAATTACTATCTATTTTCAGCACCCTGCAATAATGACATTCCTTTGTTCTTCCTCAATATTCACCATTTTTAATGCCTTTAGGTAAGCCTTCAGACTCTGTGTATCTTTATTTCTCATTTGTTTCTTTTTTTTGCATGGGAATAATAAAAATAATATCAATATTTTTCCTTAAAATTACATAAGATAACATTTGGGAAGCAACACATAAACAGGAAAGCATTGTATAAATGTTAGCTAGAATGATACAATTAGTTTGAAAACTAGTAATAGAAGGAAACTCTCTCACTATGATAAAGGCCACTTATGAAAAAAAAGCATTACTGACATCATACTCAATTATGACATACGTTAAGCCTTTGTCTTAAGATCAAAACAAGGCAAAGATGCCTGTTTCACTACTGCTTTTAGGTATTGTACTAGAAGTTCTAGCCATGGAAATTGGCAAAAGAAAATACATAAAAGTTATCCAATTTGGAAAGGAAAAAAATAAAACTATCTCTATTTGCATATAACATGATATTATAAAGAGAAAATTTGAAGAAGTCCAAAAGAAAACTAATAGTAATAATAAAGAGTTCTGCAAAATAATGATACAGGATTAACATGTGAAAATCAATTATGTCCCTAAACATTGGCAATGAAACCATCTGAGGAAGAGGTTAATAAAATTCCATTCACAATAGTATCTAAAAGAATAAAATATCTAGGGATAAACTTAACTGAGGATGTAAAAGACTTATACATTGAAAACCATAAAACACTGCTGGAAGAAATTTTAAAAGACCTAAATAAATGACAAGACATTCCATGTTCATGAATTGGAAGTGCTAATATTTTCAATATTGCCCAGAGCAATCAATAGACTTCAGGCAATCCCTATTAAAATTCAAGTAGCCTTCTTTTAACAGAAAGGGAAAAACCAATCCTTAGTATAGAGGGGTCTCTACATTGATTTTGAACTACAAGGGGTCTTGAATAGAAAAACACGTTTGAAAAAGAAGAACAAAATTGGAGGGCTCACACTTCCCAATTTCAAATTTTATTGCAAAGCTACACGGATCAAATCAGTGCTAATGGATAAAGAGGGACATATAGATCAATAGAATAGAATTGAAGGTTCAGAAATAGATCCACATATTTATAGCTAATTGATTTTCAACAAAATTGTTAAGTATATGCAATGGGAAATAATACCATATTCAACAGATAGTATTTGGATAACTGAATATCTATATGCAAAAAATGAAGTTGGACTCCCACCTGACACCATATAAAAAAATCAGCTCAAAATAGATCAAGAACCTAAATATAAGAGACAAAACAATAAAACTCTTAGAAGAAACATAAGGGCAAATCTTCATGACCTAATGTGCACAGTAATGTTTATAGCAGAATTAATTACATTAGCCATAGAAGGGAAATAATCCTGTGTCCATCAACAAATGAATGGATCAACAGACAGACAATAGAATATTATTCAGCCATAAGAATGGTATGAGATCATCTTCAATATGGGGGAAACTTGAGAATATTGTGCTCAGTGAAATAAGCAAGACACACAAAGACAATATTGTATAACGTCACTTATGAAATGTCACTTACAAGACATAACTAGAAGGATCAAATTCACAGAGAAAGAAAACAGATTACAATTTCCCAGAGGATGTGGGGGGGGGGGGAGAGACTGTTTGGTGGATATGGTGTGTTTGTAAATAAAGTTAACTAAAAAATGATATTTAGTTTAGGTAAAAAAGACTTGACTAAAAGAGATAATTATATGATATAAATCTGTTAGGTGGGACCAGCCATTTTTCACGAGGGAAGTTTAAAACATTTACTCTCTATTTTAAAATGGAGTTTACTAGTGTACAGGCAAAATTCTAAAATTTTCGGTCCTAGAGCAAAAATACCAATAAAGCTTGATGTACTGTATATCTAAATGCTTACAACTGACAAATCAACATGTTCTTAACACATGTTCTATATACTCCCTTGATAAAAATAGCTTTCACAGGACAAATTAAAAAAAAAAAACTTAAGGCGGGTGCCTGGGTGGTTCAGTGGCAGAAATCTCGCGTGCCATGAGGGAGATCTGGGGGGAGATGGGGGGACAAAACTAGTTGATGTTCTGGAAGGGCTTTGCCCATCTGATTTCAGGACTTATCTGGTCCAGGGACACAAATGGAGGTTGTAGATTTTGGAGAGTTACCCTAGTGCATGGAACCTTTGTAGAATCTTATCAGCCCCTGCACCTCACCCACCAAAAATTCAACAAATGGTGCTGCAATAACGGGAAACTCACATGGGAAAAGAATGAAGTGTGAAATGTGATGCCCACTGCACAGCATACAAAAAATTAAAAAATAAGTAAACAATTTAAAAAATAAAATTAAATTAAAATTAAAAGTAACTAAAAATAAAATAAAAACTATAAAAAAATAAATTAAAGATATTCTTTTTTTAACATTTTTTTAAAATTGTGAAATGCAACACACATACAAAAAAGCAATAAATTTTCAAGTACATTTTAACAAGTAGTTATAGAACAGATTTTAAAGTTGGGTATGGGCTACAGTTCCACAATTTTTTGTTTTTTTCTTCTAGCTGCTCCAAGACACTGGAGACCAATAGAAATATCAATGTAATAATTTAGCAGTCATACTAAATCCTATCTTCTGTTATACTTTTCCTTCTCTTTAAAAAACATATATACATAAAAGCAATACATTTCAAAGTACATCACAACAATTAGTTGTAGAAAAGATTTCAGAGTTTGGTATGGATTACAGTTCCACATCTTAGGTTTTTATTTCTAGCTGCTTTAAGGTACTGGAGGTTAAAAGCAATATCAATATAATGATTCAGCCCTCATATTCACTTTTTAAACCCGACCTTCTCTATATAACTCCACCATCACCTGTGACCTGACTCACACTCTTTAGGGGTATTTGGGCTACGACCATTTTAACTTTTTCATATTGAAAGTGTCTGTCAATAATATGGGATAGGGAGACAAAACTAGTTGATGTTCTGGAAGGGCTGGCCCCTCTGATTTCAGGACTTGTCTGGTCCAGGGACACAAATGGAGGTTGTAGATTTTGGAGAGTTACCCTAGTGCATGGAATCTTTGTAGAATCTTATATAATGCCCTAGGTGTTCTTTAGGATTGGCAGGAATGGTTTTGGTTTGGGATTGGCAAGTTATGATAGCTAGCAATGTCTAACTGAAGCGTGCATTAGAGTGACCTCCAGTGTAGACTCTTGACTCTGTTTGAACTCTCTCTGCCACTGATACCTTATTTGTTACACTTCTGTTCCCCCTTTTGGTCAGGATGGCATTGTTGAGCCCATGATGCCAGGGCCAGACTCATCTTTGAAGGTCATCTCCCATGCCACCAGGGAGACTTTCATCCCTGAATGGCACGTCCCACATAGGGAGGAGGGCAATGATTTCACTTGCAACATTGGCTTTGGAGAGAGAAAGGTTACATCTGAGTAACAAAAAAAGGTCCTCTGGAGGTGACTCACAAGTATACCTATCGGTATGCTAAGCTTATCTTCTACAGACATAAGCTTCATAATGCAAACCTCAAGATCAAGGTCTCAGCCTATTGATTTGGGTGTCCCTAATGTTTGGCACGGTATCCAGGGTTTACCCAGTGGTAAAGTTTAATAGTTCCATAATTTTTTTTCCATCCCTCAAAGGACTTTGCCAATATTTCTTTATTATCTGTTTAATATACTCTGGGATATATCCAAGCATTACATTAAGCTATATAGAATTAAAGGTTCTCATTCTTATTTTGGGCTCCCTGTGTTTGAATTGTTTAAATGATCTGTCCAGACAGGTTGAGTTAGTTTATGTGTTAAGAAACCTAAATTCTGGACAATAATAAAATTTTCTTCCTTTG
>PVIY010014705.1:0-22863 GCA_004026745.1 Myrmecophaga tridactyla
TGACTGCAGATGTAATTGGCAACAGATGAGGTTCACGTACTGTTGGCTTATGTCCGCAGCAAGAAGACTAGGCATGCTCACCTGGCCAAGTTGACAACTGAATCTAACTAACACAGTAAGAAAATGAGACATGTGCCTAAATTATTTGTCCAAGGCCAAACTGTTCAACCTTAGGGCAAGGACAAACCAGCACTTGAGTTTTCTTACATTTTTATGGTATTCTTCATATCCTACTACAGACTTCTTGTCCTTTTACTATCTTTTTGAAATCACTAAATTTACAAATAATACTAAATGTTTGTGTTATAAAGTATTTTACAATCTTAAAATTGTGACAATACAAATGTCATGAATACTTGATGTCATAACCTGTCAATTACATGTGTAGCATTATTCACAGTGAAGGTTTAATATCAGCCTGGTTACCCTGACCCTGTTAGGGAGACATACTCAGAAAATGCAGGCAACAGCATCCTTAGCAAAAAAATTTAGGAAAGATAGAAAATGAAAATAAATCAAGTATATTTAGTACTCCACAACCCATGCATTATCTCTGTGATCTGACCATATAATGTTCTTACCTAAAAAGGCTTGGAAAATCAAGTGTTTTAAAAACAAAAGGTTTGAGGCTGGGCTTCACAGCTTACTAACTGTAAATCACGTAACTGAGACTTCATGTATAAAATACGAATACTAGAAAGCTGCCTTATTAAAAATCTGCCCTTGCTTATCATCACAGGGTTACAGAAAGAATGAATGAGACACTGTATATGTGTGTGAATTCCTATCTGGTGAAATAATAATAAGTTTAAGCATTTCAGGATATTCTGTCCTCAATATAACCTTTTTATGTTAGCAGTGTACAAACTAAAGAAAAAAAAAGCTCAGACAGAATCTTTCAATTTAGATTACTTTTTAATGCTTTTGGTAAAAATTTCTGAAGATTACTGACTTGATATGACTGTTATATTTCTTGCTTATTAGCTAAATCAGATTCAAACTAAACTTAGCAAACCGGCACAAAAAACAAAACAAAACACATTAAACTGACAAATCTCAGCTACCTAACAGGTTTATGCAGACTTAATATACAGACCACAATACCTACAATAGCCAGATTTAAATACTTTGGTTACTGATATAAAACAACTAAACACTAGAAACACAGCACGTGCTATTAACAGGGGGGAGAAAAGATGACCCAGGCTATCTCTTTACTGATTATGATGAAAAACAGTACTGAATGAAGTCTAGCCTAGAACTGCTTCTCAATTTATCATTTCTTTACTTGAAACGTTGAGATCGGCCTGCTTATGCAGTAAATTTCTTTTATTATTCCCTATGCTCACATAAATATTTAACTAAAATGCCAAAAAAGAACAAGTACTTTAATATACATTTTAAAATTAATTCTAAAACGGTTAACTCGAAATAATTCCACGTTGAAGCAAGTATTGTGCCAGGTTATTTTATTTTAAGTGTATGTCCTGATGCTTAAAGCATTTTATATCTCTCACTGATAAATAAGTCACCTCACTTTATGAGGTGAGAGAGGAAGGGATTCTATAATTCCAAAATCATATTTCTGATAATCAATATAGACATATGTATCAACATGTCAGCTGATAAGTGATTTTTCCCACCTTTGAGTAAGTTAACTTTTAAAAAATTTCACCTCCCCCTCATGAAAATGAGTATCGAGGACAAGTTCTCTGTCTGTAGAGTCAGGTTTATCTAACAGTCTGTTCAGTAACTTTAATGAGATCAAGGTGTTTAAGATACAATTTGAAGTGACATAAGATCCTCTGAATTGACTTAAAAAGGCTTACTCTATATATACCTATACAAATAGTATTAACCAAAAGGCTTCCTAAGTTAATCATAATAGGAAATCACTCTAATCACCTCCAAAAGGCTCTAAAGACAATGGCCTATGATAAAGAGAAGTAAAACATACAATTCTGTAACAGGTATAAAGCCAAATAAATGTTTTTTACAAACATTTATATTTATAAACAAAATGTTATATATATAAATAAATACATCAACTGCATCAGAAACCCACCAGTTGTTGACAATCAAGCTTTATGAAAAAGTAATCTAGTGAAAAAACTAGGAAAATAATAAAACAGCCTTATTGAAGATCTAAACTAAGATTTGAGATGTGAGACGAACTCATGGTGAATGATAACAAAATAATATGAAAATTAGTATTTTAAAACATTACCTGATCAAGAATTCTTCCCATTCTGTCAAATAAAACTTTCAAAAAATGACCTTCAAAGAAAGCTGCTTCTAAATTGCACTTTTCCAATGCTTTTGGAGACCCAGGCCACTCCCACCTCAAGCAGATAGCACAGTAGTCCCGGAACTAGGGGGGAAAAAGGATTTGAATTATTAAAGAACAAAAAACAAGGTGAAATTAAGCAGAAATAATTTATTCAAATAGACATATAAAAATTCTATTTGAAAGCTGAGCACCTGCTACATGTGAGCTGTCTGAAAAGGAAGAGAGGAAAAAGAAAATGCAAGGAAGGGAGGGGTAGGAGAGATGGCTTAGATGATACTGGGACAAGAGAGAGAGAAGAGAGATCATAATCAGGAATAACCACCATTATGTGTTGGTAGAAAAGGGACATCTTTTAATTTTAACTTTACCAAAGTACCCCTTTTATTTTCACCACAGATTCAGAGTACATTTACAAGGCAAAGTTAAGTCCTAGCTAAGTTTTCAAATTGATTCTAAGATACTACATATGACAGATGCATATTATCTAATAAAGCAAGACTGACTTTCCTATAATGTATACATACAAGGCATGTTATTGTTATAGGATAAAACAATGCTGCTCAAAGTGTGATCTATGGACAAGTGCTAGTCCCCAAACCATTTCCTACCATCTATAATGAGTTATGTAAAAAACTGAGAGTATTTAGAAACTTTCACAGCAACTTGACTGAGTAATTTTATGTCTGTTGAATCTGATAATAAACTAATCAGGGCTTGCATTTTGAGTGTCTTCTTTTCTTTTAGCAATGTATTTTTATTGTATCTTACAAAATATTGGTCTACAACAAACTGAAAATAATAAAAAAATTGGTCCTTTACTGCAGATGGTTTATCACTGGGATGACATGGATTTTTATAAGTATGGGCCTATCTTACAGAATAAAAGTGAAATTCAAAAGTCTTTTCAGATTAGTCTGGGGGAGAGTGCCAAGATGGTGGCTTAGTGAGGTGTGGGATTTAGTTTGTCCTCCAGAACAGCTACTAAATAGCCAGGAACAGTACAGAACAACTCCTGGGGCCACGTCAGTGACTGGACACGCAGTGTACCCCAGTATGGACAAGCTGGACCGGCTGTGAGCCCTCCCAGAATCGTGATTTCCCCAAGCCGGCACCCCTCCCCCACAGGCTGCTTCCCAGAGGGGAAAGGGACTTTACCAGCAGCAGGGGCTGAGCACAACTAAGCTTCAATTGTGGAATTAATTCACAAATTCTGACTACTAGAAACAGGACCCCAGCTCAGCTGAACCTGGTCAAAACAGAGGCTGCTGATTTCTGCCCCAGTGTCGAGGAGGCAGGGCTGACGGAAAAAAGAAAAAAAGAAACAGAGATTTTTTGGATCAGATAGCACATAATTCTTGAAAGGTTCTGTGCTCTGAAGGAAAGGAGGAGGCACACAGGATCTGAAGGTACACAAAGTAACATACCAACTTACGCTCTTGATTGGCAAACCTGAGGAACCGGGTTCCTGCTCTGAGAAGGATTTTTCTCTTTCTCTCTCTTTTTTTTTGAGGCTATGTTTCTACAAAGGCTGGACTGCCTTTGGATACAGCTGGAAGGGTTTCACGGGCTGCAACTGCCCCAGGCACAGGCAGAAACAAGCTTGTTGGAGAGCTTGTCTGGACCCTGTGCCTTCCCCAGGGGTGGGGGGTGGGAGGGGGCCCAGCTCAGGTGGATTCCCTCCCTCAAGGAATTCAGAACCCAGGGTTTGGAAATTTGAAGCAATTAAAGCCAGTACACAACCTCTCCTCTGTCTCCACCATGCCCCCAGCAGGGAGAGTCTGCTGAAGCTAAAGGTACCGCATCACCGTATGCTGGTGGGACCTGCAGGCAGACAAGTACGACATACTGGGCAGGACAGGAAAAACACAGAGTCCAGAGACTTCATAGGAAAGACTTTCAACATGTTGGGTCTCACCCTTGAGGAAAACTGATGCAGGTGACTCTTTCCTCCTGACAGGAGGCCAGTTTGGTCTGGGAAAATCTGGTTGGGGTCTATAACACCAAAGTAGAACCTCATAATGGTGGGGAGAAAAAGGCACCATACAGGGAAGGTAAGAAACAAGAAAACAAGAACTGAAAAATTCTCTGTTAAACAAAAACTAAGATAGTGCTCCAGAATAAGCTGAACTGAATATTAAAGAACAGATAGACAACAAAGTCATCCAGCAAGAAAACCCTAGGTAAAAGAAGTGAAAACAATCTCCAGAATAAACGAATTAAGGTAATTAAAAGCCTAGACACCAGCAAAAAATAACAACTCACACTAGGAAAATTGAAGATATGGCCCAGTCAAAGGAACAAACCAACAATTCAAATGAGATACAGGAACTGAAACAATTAATTCAGAATGTTCGAACAGACATGGAAAACCTCATCAAAAATCAAATCAATGAATTGAGGGAGGATACAAAGAAGGCAAGGAATGAAAAAAAAGATATAGAAAGTCTGAAAAAACAAGTCACAGAACTTATATGGGAATGAAAGGCACAGAAGAGATGAAAAAACAATGGAAAACCATCATGTCAGATTTCAAGAGGCAGAAGATAGGATTAGTGAACTGGAGAATGGACTATCTGAAATCTGACAAGCAAAAGAAAATATAGGGAAAAGAATGGAAAAATATGAGCAGGGACTCAGGGAATGGAATGACAACATGAACTACACGAATATATGTGTTGTGGGTGTCCCAGAAGGAGAAGAGAAGGGAAAAGGAGGAGAAAAACAAATGGAGGAAATTATCACTGAAAATTTTCCAACTCTTATGAAAGACTTAAAATTACAGATCCAAGAAGTGTAGCGTACCCCAAAGAGAATAGATCCAAATAGACGGACTCCAAGACATTTACTTACTAATCAGAATGTCAGATGTCAAAGAGAAAGAGTGAATCTTGAAAGTAGCAAGAGAAAAGCAATCCAACACATACAAGGGAAGCCCAATAAGACTATGCATAGATTCCTCAGCAGAAACCATGAAGGCAAGAAGACAATGAGATGACATATTTAAATTACTAAAAGAGAAAAACTACCAACCAAGAATTCTATATCCAACAAAACTGTCCTTCAAAAATGAGGGAGAGGGTGAGCCACGGTGGCTCGCGGCAGAGTTCTTGCCTGCCATGCCAGAGACCTGGGTTCGATTCCTGGTGTGTGCTCATGTTAAAAAAAAAAAAAATGCAGGAGAAATTAAAACATTTTCAGACAAAAAAATCACTGAGAGAACTGGTGACCAAGAGACCGGCCCTGCAAGAAATACTAAAGGGAGCACTAGAGGCAGATACAAAAAGACAGGAGAGAGAGGTGTGGAGAAGAGTGTAGAAATGAAGACTATCAATAAAGGTAAAAAGAAGAAAAATTAGATATTAGATATGACATATAAAATCCAAAAGGCAAATGTTTCTTGATGATGATTGTATAATGATATAGCTTTCACAATGTGACTGTGTGATTGTGAAAACCTTGTGTCTGATGCTCCGTTTATCTACCTTGTCAACAGATGAGAGGAACATATGGAATAAAAATAAATAATAGGGGGAGCAAATGTTAAAATAGATTTAGTTTGAAATGCTAGTGATCAATGAAAGGGATCAGTAAGGGTTATGGCCTATAAATTTTTTTTTCTGTTTGTTATATTTTTCTGTTGTCTTTTTATTTCTTTTTCTGAATTGATGCTAATGTTCTAGGAAATGAGCATGATGATGAATATGCAACTATGTGATGATATTATGAATTGCTGAGTGTATGTGTTGGGAATGTTTGTGTTTCTTGTAATTTTTTTTAATTAATAAAAAAAATTAAAAAAAAATCCAAAAGGCAAATGGTAGAAGAAAGTACTACTCGTACAGTAATAACACTAAATGCTAACAGATTAAATTCCCCAATCAAAAGACAAAGACTGGCAGAATGGATTAAAAAACAGGACCCATCTATATGCTGTCTACAGGAAACACATCTTACACCCAAGGATAAAGATAGGTTGAAAGTGAAAGGCTGGGAAAAGATATTTCATGCAAATAAGAATCAGAAAAGAACAGGAGTAGTTATACTAATGTCCAACAAATTAGATTTCAAATGTAAAAGAGTTAAAAGAGACAAAAAAGGACACTACGTATTAATAAAAGGAAGAATTCAACAAGGAGACATAACAATCATAAATATTTATGCACCGAGCCAGAATGCTCCAAAATACATGAGGCAAACACTGAAAAGAAAAACAGACACATCTACCATACTAGTTGGAGACTTAAATTCCACACTCTCGTCAAAGGACAGAACATCTAGACAGAGGATCAATAAAGAAACAGAGAATTTGAATAATACAATAAATTAGCTAGACTTAACAGATATTTATAGAACATTACACCCCACAACAGCAGGATGCACCTTTTTCTCAAGTGTTCATGGATCATTCTCAAGGATAGACCATATGCTGGGTCACAAAGCAAGTCTCAATAAATTTAAAAAGACTGAAATCATACAAAGCACTTTCTCAGATCATAAAGGAATGAAGCTGGAAATCAATACTAGGCAGAGTGCCAGAAAATTCACAAATATGTGGAAGCTAAACAACACTCTTAAAAATCCAGAGGGTCAAGGAAGAAATTACAAGAGAAATCAGTAAATATCACAAGGCAAATGAAAATGAAAACACAATGTATCAAAATTTATGGGATGCAGCAAAGGCAGTGCTAAGAGGGAAATATATTGCCCTAAATACCTATATCAAAAAAGAAGAAAGGACAAAAATCGAGGAATTAACTGTCCACTTGGAAGAATAGAGAAAGAACAGCAAACTAACCACAAAGCAAGTAAAAGGAAAGAAATAATGAAGATTAGAGCAGAAATAAATGAAATTGAGAATATGAAAACAATTGAGAAAATCAACAAAACCAGAAGTTGGTTCTATGAGAAAATCAGTAAGATTGATGGACCTTTAGCGAGGTTGACAACAAGAAGAAGAGAGAGGATGCAAATAAATAAAATCAGAAATAGAAGAGGAGACATAACCACTGACCCCACAGAAATAAAGGTTATGTAATGAGAGGATACTATGAACAACTTTATGCTAATAAATTTGACAATGTAGATGAAATGGACAACTTTCTAGAAAGGCTTGAACAACCAACACTGACTCGAGAAGAAATAGACGACCTTAACAAACCAATCACAAGTAAAGAAATGGAATCAGTCATTAAGAAGCTCCCCAAAAAGAAAAGTCCAGGACCAGATGGCTTCATATGTGAATTCTATCAAACATTCAAGAAAGATTAGTACCAATCCTGCTCAAACTCTTCAAAAAAATTGAAGAGAAGGGAAAGCTACCTAACTCATTCTATGAAGCCAACATCATCCTTATATCAAAGCCAGACAAAGATACTACAAAAAAAGAAAACTACAGACCAATCTCTCTAATGAATATAGATGCAAAAATCCTCAACAAAATTCTAACAAATCAAATCCAGCAGTGCATTAAAAGAATTATACACCATGACCAAGTAGGATTTGTCCCAGGTATGCAAGGATGATTCAATATAAGAAAATCAATTAACATAATATACCAGATCAGCAAATCAAAGCAGAAAAACCACATGATCATCTCGACTGATGCAGAAAAGGCATTTGACAAATTCAACATCCTTTCCTGTGGAAATCACTTCAAAAGATAGGAATAGAAGGGAACTTCCTCAAAATGATAAAGGGAATATATGAAAAACCCACAGCTAGCATCATCCTCAATGGGGAAAAACTACAAACTTTCCCCCTAAGATCAAGAACAAGACAAGGATGTCTACTATCACCACTTTTATTCACCATTGTGTTGGAAGTTCTAGCCAGAGCAATTAGACAAGAAAAAAGAAATACAAGGCATCAAAATTGGAAAGGAAGAAGTAAAACTCTCACTGTTTGCAGATGATATGATGCTATATGTTGAAAACCTCAAAAAATCCACAGCAAAACTACTAGAGCTAATAAATGAGTACAGCAAAGTGGCAGGTTACAAAATCAACACTCAAAAATCTGTAATGTTTCTATACACTAGTAATGAACAATCTGAGAGGGAAATCAAGAAAAAAATTCCATTTACATTTGCAACCAAAAGAATAAAATATTTAGGAATAAAAACTAAAGAGACAAAAGACCTATACAAAGAAAACTACAAGAAATTGTTAAAAGAAATCTCAGGAGACCTATATAAATGGAAGGGCATACCGTGTTCATAGATTGGAAGACTAAATATAGTTAAGATGTCAATTCTACGTAAATTGATTTACAGATTCAATGCAATACCAATTAAAATCCCAAAAACTTACTTTTCAGAACTAGAAAAACCAATAACCAAATTTATCTGGAAGGGTAGGGTGCCCCAAATAACTAAAAGTATCCTGAGAAAAAAAAATGAAGTTGGAGGTCTCACGCTACCTGACTTTAAGGCATATTATGAAGCTATAGTGGTCAAAACACCATGGTACTGTCATAAAGATAGATATACTAAGCAATGGAATAGAATAGAGTGTTCAGATACAGACCCTCTCATCTATGGACAACTGATATTTGGTAAGGCAGTCAAGCCAACTCACCAGGGACAGAACAGTCTCTTCAATAAATGGTGCCTAGAGAACTGGATATCCACATGCAAAAGAATGAAAGAGGATCCATATCTCACACCCTATACAAAAATTAACTCAAAATGGGTCAAAGACCTAAACATTAGATCTAAGACCATAAAACTGTTAGAAGAAAATGTAGGGAGATATCTTATAAATCTTCTAATAGGAGGCAGTCTCCTAGACCTTACACCTAAAGCAGGAGCTTTGAATAAATAAATAAATGGGAACTCCTGAAAATTAAACATTTTTGTGCATCAAAGAACTTCGTCAAGAAAGTAAAAAGACAGCCTACACAATGGGAGACAATATTTGGAAATGATATATCAGATAAAGGTCTAATATTCAGAATATAGGAAGAGATTGTTCAACTCAACAACAAAAAGACAGACAACCCAATCACAAAATGGGCAAAAGACTTGAAAAGATACTCCTCAGAAGAGGAAATACAAATGTCCAAAAGGCATATGAAAAGATGCTCAACTTCCCTGTCTATCAGGGAAATGCAAATAAAAACCACAATGAGATATCATCTCACACCCACCAGAATGGCCATTATCAATAAAACAGAAAATGACAAGTGCTGGAGAGGATGTGGAGAAAGAGGCACACATCCACTGTTGGTAGGAATGTCAAATGGTACAACCACTGTGGAAGGCAGTTTGGCGGTTCCTCAGGAAGCTAAATATAGAATTGCCATATGACCCAGCAGTACCATTGCTAGTATCTACTCAGAGGACATGAGGGCAAGGACACAAACGGACATTTGCACACCAATGTTTATAGCAGCATTATTTACAATTGCAAAGAAATGGAAACAGTCAAAATGTCCATCAACAGATGAGAGGCTAAACAAGCCGTGGTATATACATACGATGGAATATTATGCAGTCATAAGTCAGAATAAAGTTATGAAGTACGTAACAACATGGATGGACCTTAAGGACATTATGCTGAGTGAGATTAGCCAGAAACAAAAGGACAAATACTGTATGATCTCACTGATATGAACTGACATTAGGGAATAAACTTGGAGAATTTCATTGGTAACAGACACCATAAAGAGATATAAATACATTAAGATATTGGGTAATTGGAGCTGAAGGGATAAAGATTGTGCAACAGGAGTGATTGTAAAAACTCAGAAATGGATAGCACAATACTACCTAACTGTAATACAATTATGGTAAAACACCGAATGAAGCTGAATGTGGGAATGATAAAGGGAGGAGGGCTGGGGGCACAAATGACATCAGAAAGAAAGACGATAAAGATTGAGATGGTATAATCTAGGAATGCCTAGAGTATATAATGATAGTGACTAGATGTACAAATTTAAAAAATGTTTTTGCATGAGGAAGAACATAGGAATGTCATTACTGCAGGGTGTTGAAAACAGAGTAATATTTTAAAATTTTAACTTATGTGTGAGACTAAAGGAAAAAAATGTTTATTTGGTACAAAATTTATATTTTGACTAGTGCATTTCCTAATATAACTTACGTAGACAGCTTAATCAAACACCATAAGTACATGGAACCTTGAGTAGGGCATGAGATTTTATTCGTTTGTCCAGAGTGATGCCCTGATAAATCTGAGAGTGATTTTAACAGTGAATAAAAAAGTATTTGCAAAGTCCCCTTGGGGGAATGGAGAGAAAGGGGAAAATTCAACTTCCCCACGTTGAATTCTTGATATTCTCACAAGCAGTGGGGACAACCAAAGCAACAGCCTGAGCCCTCAATCTCGAGGTTTGTTCATATGAAACTTAACCCCACAAAGGATAGGTCAAGCCTACTTAAAATTAGGCCTATGAGTTACCCCCAAGAGAAACTCTTTTGTTGCTCAGATGTGGCCTCTCTCTCCAGTCAATACAACAAGCAAACTCACTGCCCTCCCCCTGTCTACGTGGGACATGACTCCCAGGGGTGTGGACCTTCCTGGCAAAATGGGACAGAAATCCTAGAATGAGCATCAAGGGATTGAGAAAACCTTCTCCACCAAAAGGGGGAAGAGAGAAATGAGACAAAATAAAGTGTCACTGGCTGAGAGATTCCAAACAGAGTTGCGAGGTTATCCTGGAGGTTATTCTTACATATTAAATAGATATCATCTTGTTAGTCAAGATGTAATGGAGAGGTTGGAGGGAACTGCCTGAAAATGTACAGCTGTGTTCCAGGAGCCATGTTTCTTTAGGATGATTGTATAATAATATAGCTTTCACAATGTGTGTGATTGTGAAAACCTTGTGTCTGATGTTCCTTTTATCTACCTTATCAATAGACGAGTAAAACATATGGAATAAAAATAAATAATAGGGGGAACAAATGTTAAATTTAGATTGAAATGCTAGTGATCAATGAAAGGGAGGGATAAGGGGTATGGTATGTATGTTTTTTTTTCTATTGTCTTTTTATTTCTTTTTCTGAATTGATGCAAATGTTCTAAGAAATGATCATGATGATGAATATGCAACTATGTGATGATATTGTGAATTACTGATTATATATGTGGAATGGAATGATCATAAGTTAAGAATGTTTGCGTTGTTTGTTATATTTTTTAAAAAAATAAAAAAATCCAACTTCTTCAACATACTTTCTTAGTGTAAATAATCTAACTTGCATTAGATAATATCTTTATAAAAGTCATGCCATTTTTCAGTTAGGCATTTTAAATTGTTCCCTTTGAAATTCTGACCTAAACAAGTAGGAGTTTAAAAAACGTTTATCTTTTCTGCTTTTCTCTATTTTCTAATTTTTATGAAACAATCACAATAATTGCATTTGATAGAAATGAGAGAAACTTTACAGTAAAAAAAAATGCTGTTTAAAAATTAAACTAAGAGGTATTTTTTACTTTTATTGTCTTTAATTAAGTGTACATGTAAGTTATTTGTCATAACGTGGACTTGAATTCAAGTTTAAAGTATTATAAATTAACTATAGACACACAAATTAACCCTATCTATCAGCATATTTTAATCCAAAGTGCATTAAATGTGTATTTTTCTGATCTTAGAAATTTTGAATATATTCTTCTAGTTATTTGTCAACAAATAATACTTTCTGATAGTCTACCATGTATAAAGCCCTAAGCTACAAATTTTATTTTGGGGGGAGGCGGGGTTTCAATGGTAAATCAGACATGAATTACACCCTCAAGAGTTTTCACGTGCCTGTATAACCACAATATAAGAAACTGAGCATGAAAGGCCACAAAAGAGGTAGAGCTATAATGCCATATTATTTAGAAAGAAGGCTTACCTTAACTGGTGGGGGAAGGAAAGAAGAGGGTAAAGAGAATAAACTAGGAGGGGCATGTAATCTGGACCTAAAACACAGGGCAGAAATACAGATATTAGATGATGGGCTAGATATCAAAGGAGAGGAAAATCTGCCAGGCAAACAGAAAAGCATCAGTAAAAGCATGTAGACTGTAAGGAGTAGACTGTAAAAGTAGAAGTAGGAACTGAAGATGGAAAGGCAGGCTGGAGAACTGATCCAAAGGATGCTGAATGCTAAAATTAGATGTCTAAGTGTTTACACTTTGAGAGTTACTAAAGAGGAGAAAGGGGGTGATTGTGCTGAAGTCTATACTTTAAGGAGATTAATCTGTTAATAGACTAAGCAGAAGGAGAAAGGTGAAAAGATAAGTTATAAGGCCATTGCAACCCTAGGCAAAAGGTAAGACCTGAAGTAGGGTTTTGGAAGAAATTCTCCCAAAAATGGAGAGATGGGGAGACTGGAGAGATATGGTAGAGGCAAAGCTATTAAGCAATTAAGGCAATTACCAGATGTGAAACAGAATAGAAGGTAGATGAATCAGAGATGACTCTGACTTCAAACCTGCATGACTAGGAGGATGGAGGTACGACTGATCACAGCAGGAACAAAGGAGCAGATGCAGTTTTGGAGGAAGCAATAATGAGTTCCACTTCAAAGAGTTGAAGGCAAGATCCTAGAAGGACATCTAAACAGCTGGGGCTACATGTCAGATAGAGAAGGTCAGAAATGGAAGTAGGTTCACTCACAACAGGAATGAGTGCTGAGCCAGAAGAATGCCAAAGGAATGGAGAAAGAAAAGAGGGGAAATGATCAATTTTTTAGACAGAAGGAAGAAGACACCAGGCATACAAAGGAGCATCACAAGGAAAGGATGCTGCAAAAACCTTAAAAAGGAGAAGGTGGTTTAAAATGTAAAATGTTATAGAGGACTGAGGAAAGACTGTTTGATTCAATAACTAGGAAGGGACCTTCAAGAAACCAGTTTTAGTGACATAGAATGCTAGAATGTAGGCGATGGAGTGAGAACTGGCAAAAGAGACAGCATTTAAAAATTATGTTGGAGGGCGGCTGCCGTGGCTCAGCAGGCAGAGCTCCGACCTGCCGTGCTGGAGGTCTGGAGTTCGATCCCTGGTGCCTCCTGCCCATATGCAAATTAAAAAAAAAAAAAAATTATGTTGGAGAAGGTGAAAGGTTATTATCTTATGGACTGAGATCAAGGGTGGGTAGTAAGTAAATTAACAAGAAATCAGGTTTTGTATCAATAGAGGAAACGATTCAGGGGAGATATTATTAAAAACACATGAAAAAAGAAAGAACACATAAAAAAATTCCGGAGAAACAGACACAGTCAAGGAAATGCAACACACCAGAAAGTAAAAGTAGTGAGAGTGTAGTTCAAGTCTTCAGGAGAGACAAAATTGGGGAAATGACTGTAGGAAATGTGACAGGGTGTTTATGTGCCTTCTTACTGGATTTTATTTCCAAACATTCATTACTTCCCTTACCTGTCTGTGAGCATCTCGGAGGTAGGTGTCATATCCAGTGCCCTCAACATGGTAGGATGATTTTGCTTCATCCGGTACAAGACAGAGAAAACTTAAACAAAACAAGAAAGCCATAACAAATAGCATAAATAGTCTCACAATCCAATAATATCTTTATATGTACTAAATCACTTTATATGTACTTAAGTTTAACCAAATATTGAAACAAAAGGAAACTTGAAAAATAAAATTATGTTATTTAAGTACTTAACTTGATTCACTCTTATCACTTACTTATTCAGAATAATGAGTAAATACTCTCATTATTTTAAAGGTTTATTAAAAATTATTCACTTCACTGAAGTGAAAGTAAGCTGAAATAAGGTTCCCCACTCCCACCTCAGCCCCTCTATTTTACTGTACAACAATAGATTGCCCTGATACTTTTTAATCTCAGGAAAATGGCTTTTAAGTAATTGAACTTAAGATTTTTATGCAGCCTAACTATGTATCTCGAGCCCCATGCAATTTTCTCTAAAGTAACCTGCCAGAACTAGGTATAACAGTGACAGCAGTGCAAGGGAAGAAAAGGAGAGAAGAGAAAGACCACAGAAAGGGAATTTAAAAAGAATTAGAAGAATAAAAAGGAACAGTCCTGTGCTTAGAATACATGAATACATATTTAGAAAGAAAAATTTGCCCAATTGGCATTTCCCATGTTAGTCCAATAGGAAAGTACTTAGAATGAGTTATTTATATATATTTTTAAAAAAGTACAGTATATCGAGAGTTTAATTAGCTACATATTTGCTTTTATTTCTATATTACAGTAGTGTTTTTCTCTTTTGATATTGGTTGTTATCCCAGGCTGTCGCTACATAAGCATGTCAAAAGCTGACATAATTTTCAGATTAAAGAAGGGAAGACCTCCACTGAGTTCATCATATGTTTCTGTAAGAATCTAAGGGAAGACTTCTTACGTATAAAAACAAGTAAGAGTTGTCATATTTATATAGCAACTCACCTATTTACGATCTTATGGACTTCAGTTTTCCCATCATTTTTTGGATGGTCTGGAGTAGTGGGAGGTGAAGAACTAAGCCACTCTTGGTTTGACAAGGTATTATCTGGTGAAATGTCAGTAAATATTGGATCCTCTTCTAGATCTCTAAGTTTAACAATGTTTAAAAAACTTTATTATGACATTTTCTAAACCAAAAGATTCTCTGCTTTGTTCTTAAGGAAACATTAGATCATTTTTATAATGTTATAACAGTAAATTAAGGAACAGTATATTTATATTCTAATAACAAAATTAACATATTAACATCAGGCACAAGAATATAATTTTTTTTTAGCTGAATGAACAGATAACATCACTTTTTTATTTAAAAGGATAGTAGTTTCAGGGCATATAAATTTTATCCTAAAAATATCTTTTTTCTTAAGAATGAGGGGGAGAAATTAGAAGAGAGAGAATGTTACAACTGTATATGAAATGCTGAACTCACGGAGTTGGTAAAAACTTACACTGCTCCTGCTATCGAGCCATTCTCTACCACATCTTTATCTTCTGAGCACACAGGTCTATATTCTGTATAATTTCTCTCTCCAAGATTTCTTAGGACCAAGTTGTAAAGAATGTGCTCATTGGGTTTTTGCAAAAGATGTTCAAACATTCTTAATGTCATTATGCTTATCTGTAACCAAAAATGATAAACGCTAACAAAAAAAAATCTCTAAACAAGTTTTTCTTCTTGCCATTCTATAAGTCATGCTTGCCATTTAAAGTTATGTAAAAACAAAAAGGCTTTATTCAAAACATCACAAGCATATTAAAATAAGTCAAGCAAATCCAATTCGAAATCATGACATAGCTTACCTCATCAGATATATGATCACAGTGTTCAATTAACCTATGTCTTAAAGGATGTCTGCTAATTTCTGCCAGGGTTTCTGGTTCCCTCTGTTCTCCAAGGATAAAAAACACCATTTCTTGAAGTAAAACGTTGGAGGTTACTTGCCGAACAATGCGATGAAGCAGAGCAGTTGATGTCAGAATACCCATCTCTGAACTAAGCACAACAAACAGGTATTTTTTGGAAAAAATAACATGAACACAGTGATGGGTTTTTTTCTTTTTTTTTTAAAGGAAAGAGGCCACTCACGTTTGCATTAATTGAGGTTCCATAATACCTATGAAAAATCTTTCATGAACAGCTTTGGCCAGAGCAACAGCAGCAGTCTATAAAATATAAGTATCATCATCTTTTTAAATGAAAACAAGAGATTAATTTGCGATACCAACAAAGTAGTTTGTAACTCCCCATCTGAATTAATATGGAAAAACAAAATTTCCTTTGACCATATATTTAATGGCATACGAACCCTAGATTAGATATTAGCTACTGGGTTCTTTAAATTTTTTTAAAATTTCCAAGAACAAGAACAGGACAGAAACATTATCCCAATCATCTCATAGTATTAACATCTCCTCAAAGAGGAAAAAGAGGGAGGCCAATGTCTCCTTATTAGATGTTGTGCCATACATGAAGAAATATAAAAAACAGAACTTGAATTTTTACTTTATTCCAAAATTTGAACATACATACACAAACATGTATATATACACATATTGTTTGTCTGTTTTATTTTACTTATTTTACTATGTTATCCTTACTAAGACAATTAAGATATATATATACGATATAAACTAAGGACTCAAATTTAACTGAGTAGACATTTGGATTTTTAAATTAGTAATAAACAATAACAAAAAAATCCAAACCTTTTGTGCTTCCTTAATGAGTTGGTCACAATAATCAAACCAGGAAAGAAATGAAATTAAGGCTCGTTTTCCTGGAAATGCTGAAGCATCTTCTTTATGACTATATGAGTCCAAGCTGTAGGATATGGAATGGAAGAAATACTAAGTCCAAAAAGTTATCCAAAAGCACATACCCTATTAAGCACATATGAAAAATGAAGGCACATGACTGAATTCATAGTATGATACATTCACACAGGCAATGCTGGATGGTAAACAGAAAAGGATTTTATAAAAGAAAGCTAACCATAAGAGAAAACTTTTAAAACAAAAGTTGTTGTAAATAAATTTCACTTATTAAGTAAGAAGAGAGAGACTAAAGCAGAATGGAGCTGCAGGAAAAAATTACTATTCAAACAGCTTCCCATATTTTCACCATAAATATGATCAAATAACAGCAATGAAAAGGTTGGGGCTCTCAGCTGCGGGGATGGAAGAAAAGAAAGGTAAAGGAGTATCTGCAAAAATAATGACTGAATGGTCAGCTTCTCTTCTTGTCTTAAAATATAGTACAGTAGTAATGTTAACAATTAGGTTTGCTTTCTAGATGTTGACAGAATATAGGGCAGGAAAAACAAGTAATTAACAGAACTGAATTACTGTGCAAATGTAGTTAAAAGGTGAAATTTTAGGTTATGTACATGTTACTAGAAAAACGATTAAACAAAAACAAAAACGACACATAGGACTGTACAATACAATGAATCCTAATATAAACCATGGACCACAGTTAACAGTACAATTATAAAATTGTATTTATAAAATTATAAAATTCTTACATTAATTGTAACAAACGTTGTACCACACTAATGCAAGATATTAATAATATGGTGGTATATGGGGGCTCTGTATTTTATGCAAAATTTTTTGTAAACCTACAACTTCTCTAATAAGGGGGTGGGGGGGGAGTTTAACATATCCAGAAAAATATTAAAAGGTTATATGTCAAAATATTAGATTGGTTATAAATGGTGAAATTTTGGGTAATTTTATTGACACTACTTTATAGTTTTTGAGAACTTGTAAATGTTCTGTAACCATGTTTTTAATGAAAGTTAAGGGAGGGGAACCCCGAAAGATAGCTTAGAAAGGGTGAAAGAACGAGGTGGGAGCAGCGATTCTATATAAGCAGACCACAAAACATGAGAATGCCCTAGGGGCTGCAGAAGTTATTTATCAAAAAGAATGTTCCTTCTCTTAGGATTTTTTTTTAAATAAAAATAACCCAGGTAAAGTTATTGGTCTTATCTCCAGGTAAGCCCTTAAAAATTGATCACAGTAATGGAAAAAACAAAAATAGCTTTACTGTTTAACAGCTAGATTGTTCCCATACCAGTTCATTACCACTGCTTGATAACAAAGATAATATAAGCCTCAACAACATAATCTCATTTAATGATCACTAAAATTGTTACATTTTTCAAAACTAATGATGACTTCTATCATTGCAAAACAGCAATGGAATAAAAAAATTAGTGTAAGAAGTTACATCTTCATGGGTAAACATAAATAATGTTCTTACCCCCAGTTAATTGCTTCCACAGTTTCAATATCTAACGGATCCACTGATTGAGGTAGGGCCTTGTACAGAGAAGCAAGTCTGTCTGTCAGTAGTTCACACAAGCAAGTGCTCTGCGTAAGGCACTTTGCAGCTGCAGGCTCGGGCAAACTTACTAACAACATCAAGCCCTCACATGCTTTCACAGCTATTCGGCCATCCTGAGGGGAACAAAAAAAAAAACCACAAAAAACACATACCCCTTCAATTCTTGAATTAGATTTACATCAAGCTATTTGGAAAAATTCAACTTAAATGATTTAATGTTTTAAGCAAAAATAAGAATAGATTTATTTTAAAAGCTTATTGCTATAATTATGTAAGGGGAAAAAACTAAAGAAAACTCACAGGACTTCGAGTAAGATTTAACAAAGAATTCACTAAATTGTAATCCTGATTTGGACGAACAACTGAGGCCTCTGGCAGTGAAGTGACACTGAGATTATCTAAGCTTGTAGACAGATCATCCATCCGATGAGGAGGCTCATCTTCTAACTCTGCCTGTTCCACTCTGGTAGCACCAGACAATTCCTCTGGCTGGCAGGCCTGCCCAGTATCTGCTGACAAGGAATCTTGACCTTTGAATGTGTCTTCTGAAATTACTTTTGGTGCTCCTTTGGAAGCCAATGATTTTAACTTGTTCTGAAAAGGAGTATATGTTCTTTAAGATTCATACCAAGAACCTTATTAACCAGAAAGTATAGTTTTAATGGGTTTTCCTATAGTCAACATTCCACATGTGCAACCAATGAAGCAATAAAGTCATGACAAATGAAAATATTCAGACTTTAACAAGTTGTTTCAGATATAATTTTAAAATTGCATAGGCGTTTATGACACTGTCCATACTAACTACAAAATGTGTATATTAACATGGACCATAAGCAATGAACAATATTAAAGATGATTATTTGACTATTACTGAAAACAAGCAATATCAGCAGGGGCAGCAGAGAGATTCAGGAGAGTTCAGTCACAGTCAAAAGTCTTCTCATTACTGCAGTATTTTAAATATAGCCTCAGTGTTGATTTTTCTCAGATCATGGGGAAAAATGCAAGCTAACAAATAAAACGATTTTGAAGTTCAAAAGTAAAGACTCCAGGCTTCCACCAACACCTTCAAATTCTCTTAGGTGTATACAGAATTTTCCTATATACTTCTGCTACATAAAAAAGAACACAAGAAACTATTCCAAGGACATTTTTACTAGTGTCTTTAAGAATATATAAGACTTAGTTGAAATACTGGTCCCCCATCCCCACTCAAACACAAGAGAATCTTAATTAAACAAATAATTAGTTGAGGCAAAACTGCCTTGCCTTCCATCGAACAAAAGCAAAAATCAAATTACACACGTCAGAGTTCATTTTTACTCAATATTTCCACAGGATCTATGGCAGCACCTAGATCATCAAAGAGGTGCATCAAATGCTAAATGTGAACAGGAGGTTCTAGTCAAAGGTTCATCAGAGTAATTATAATCTTTATGACTGTTAAAAGTATAATTTAGGGGCAGGCCACAGTAGCTCAGGAGGCAAGAATGCTCGCCTGCCATGCCAGAGGACCTGGGTTCGATTCCCAGTGCCTGACCATGTAAAAAAAAAAAGTATAATTTAGGGTGGGCATTGGTGGCTCAGTGGCAGAATTCTCACCTGCCGTGTCAGAGACCCGGGTTCGATTCCCGGAGCCTACCCATGCCAAAAAAAAAAAGTATAACTGAGACCAACCCTCTTGAAAAATTGAGTTCAGGGCGGCTGCTGTGGCTCAGCAGGCAGAGCTCCGACCTGCCGTGCTGGAGGTCTGGAGTTCGATCCCTGGTGCCTCCTGCCCATATGCAAATTAAAAAAAAAAAAAAAATTGAGTTCATAGCACATATATTAAAAAAAAAAAAAAAAACTCCATGGAACTCAATGAATACTCTAAACAATTACCTACATAATCAATTGCACATTATAGTCTTCATGAAAGTCAAACTTTTTATTCCACTGAAAATACTATAATGTGGGAGGTAGAATAGGAAGAATGGTCTTACTTAGCACATCACTGACTCCTTAAACCACTGTTTCTCAAAGTGTGACTCAAAACTTTTGACATCACAATTTTCTGTGTGGTTTCCTATAAATGTAGACTCCCGGGTCTCACCCAGACCTACTGAATGAGAGTATCTGGAGTTGGGGCAAGAAATCTGCAACTCCAGCTAGCTCCCTAGGTGACGAAGAACTTGCACTTTGGTTCTTAGTGAAACCATTCCCTTTCTGTTTTAGGATCTCATCCACATATACAGCACATTTATGCACTTAACTCCCAAATTTCAATCCCAGACCTCCCTCCCAAGTGGCAGATTATAATTTCAGGATATCATCATGGCTCAAAACATCCAGAACTACAATTATCCTCTTCTCCTCAAAACAAATCCCTCAAAAACTCCCTTCTTACCACCAATGGCAGCTTTTGGTTCAGGAATTTAGGACCAAAACCTTGAAGTTAGCTTTGACAAACCATCTGGTCTCTTGCTTCCTGCACCTGCGCACACTAGACCATGGAATGTCTACTGCTAGACATTCACTGCTTTTAACTTAGCTACAGGGCCTTGTTACTTCTTGTCTGGGTTGCTCCATCAATCTCCTACTTTTCCCACTTCTCTCAAAGGAAATGTCTTTTCAAAATGTTGCCAAATTTAACTTCCTATGGCACAGATACTGTCATGCATGTATAACATGTTTATTTAAAAATCTTCTGTGACACCCCAGTGTCTATAAAATAAATACAAACTCCTCATCCTGCATTCAAAGACTTTGACAATTCCTGGTCTATTTGCCTGGGTTCTTCTCTTATCACTATCTTACTTAAACTGTTTCCTGAACATACCACAAACTTCTATGTCTTCACTTATTATATTCATCCATTCTTATCTAAACAGGCTTATCTTTCCAGGCTCATTTCAGAGAAATCTATGAAGTCTTTCCTGATGACCTAGAACAGACATATTCTCTTTGTCCTATGAACACTTAAGGCACTTACTTTGTATCTCTCTTATGGTAGTTACCTTGCTCTAACTTAGATTGCAGTTAGCTACCTGAATATTCCCCTTTTTTCTTCACCAAACTCTAAAAATCTCTTTTATATTTTTGTTTGTTCTGCCTTTTTTGTTGTTTGTTTTTAGATTGAGGTATAAATTAATACCATACAATTCCTTAGGTCAATCTAAACTCCATCTAAAAAAATGAAAAACAAACAAGCAAAACAAACAAATAGATTTAAAACAAAACAAAAACAATGGACACAATTATTTTTTCTAATACATTTCTAAATGACTTCACTACTGAAAAAACAAAAGTGAATGAAGGTAGGAAGTATGGAAAAATTATTTTTTATTTCAAAACAGGAGGTTAAATCTAAAATATAAACTGATTTAAGTACACTATGACTCAGTGACAGTGGCTATAAAAACACAGTACATAATAGTAAAGTGATCCCAACTGCCATACCAAACTGGAGAGGTAACCAGTGATTTTTTTTTATACCTTGTCCAAATCTGCACACACCATCATTACCCCAGGCCAGAATACCTACACAACACGCTAGAGCAAGCTTGGCTAATAATACAGTTTCTTATAAATTTTTGCAGACTTCTTTATCCTTCAAGTTGCAGTCTTTAAATTTTGTGTCTGTCCATACCTGCCCTTCCATAGTTGCAAAACTACTATACTCCATTCAAAAATCCATATATCTAGATCAACTACATTCCTTGAAGACCATTCTCAAGATATTTCAAGCTAGAATAAAACCAGTGATCTTATATGAAAAATAATTCTGGGAAGTAAAACAAGCTGTCTGATAGTCCAAAATGTGATTCCTCTTAATATTATTCACAATATTCAATTCTAATTATAATTTTAATATAAACATACTTTGAAGATAGACAAGAAATGTACCACACCTCAAGAAAAAAATTAACCAAGTAGGGATCTTGTTTCAGCTTTGCACACACAATACAGAGGAATTGAATTTCTTCATTTTCAGTTGGAGTTGCAAGGACTTCACCACAGAGTCGAATTAATTTCTGCCAAAAAAACATTAAAAAAAAAAAAAACACAACAAAACTTAGGTTTCTTTTTACAAGTATTTAAATAGCCATCCATTTATTTTAAGGGTATTTAAAATTTTTAAATCTGTTTACATTATATAATGAGGTATATAATTAGTTGTCATGGAGGTAAGTTTTTTAAAAATTGAAATATGAATTTTTTAAATATTAGAGATGCTGTAGGTCTAAAGTATAAAATTTTAAAAAGGAAATATAAAGACATGACATGCATTAGTATGTCATATATAAAAGAAAGCTCAAGTATTTGCTAATTTGCATGTTATTTTTAGAATAATTTCCTCTACTAATTTTACTGTTAGAAAAAATACAAAATGATTTTTATAATGGAAGAAACAAAAGCAAACAATTTTATGTATAGGGAACAAAATACCTGCACTGGTCTATGTACATTAATGTGTGGAAGTAGTGGCTGCCGGATTCTTCCCAGAAGCTTTGTATAGAATACCAACACCTGCTGTTTCATTCCTGGAGGACACTGGGTATAGAAAAAAGGAAAACAAACAAGAACAGACAATATAAACACACCTACTCAAAAACTTTAAAATGAGGAGAAAGAATTTATAGGAATATATTCTATTCTCAAACAACAAAATGTTAATCAGCTAACCAGTTAATGACTTTGTCAGAAATAAGATTTTCAATCAAATACTAATGATTGGTATTCTAGAAATAACATTCTACATGAGAGTATAATACACATGTGGGA
>PVIY010014705.1:22963-55896 GCA_004026745.1 Myrmecophaga tridactyla
TTTTTTTTTTTTTTTTTTTGGCATGGGCAGGCTTCAGGAATTGAACCTGGGTCTCCAGCATGGCAGGCGAGAATTCTGCCACTGAGCCACTGACACACCACTCTCTAACAACTCTTTTAAGTTAGCTGAAAACGTATTTACATTATCAGCAATGAATATTTAATAAAGATGATTTTACAACATACCAATTATTTTAAATATTTGCTGAAAAGTTGATAAAACTGATGATTGCTCATTTTGTAGATTCAAGAGGATTCAAATTAGCAAGGTTATATGTCTATAATTAAGCTGCTTATGCCATCTGACATTTATACAGTCACAAAATGAATACTTCCAAATCATCATTATAGACATACTATCTGGAAAAAGTATAAACTATAACCTTAAACGCAGTGATGTTTTTTAAGATACCAAATATCTTGCAATACTCAGGATACTTACAATATTCACAACCACCTGTATCAAATTTATTGATAGTACAGTTCCTAACTTTTACATTCAAAAATCAATTTTTCAGGTTTACCAAAGGACAGAAAAAAGACAGGAGGGGAATGAATTGCAGAGGATTAGGGAACAGATGTGTTACCCAGAAAACATAAATTGAATGAATAACTTAAACAAATAAATTGGAGTACTATACACTTAGTTAAAAGGAAATTGTCTTTAAAACTAATAATTATAACTCTCTTTAGTGTTTAAATATATCCATTAGTTTATTTTTTAAGTTCGATTTTCACATATATTATAGAAATTCACAGAACGGTACTACAGATTTTTAGAGCTGGGGGAAGGCCCTTGTCAAGTGCTTCTTCCTTGAAAAGAGGAAGGAGTTTAACCAGAGAGACTTGTTTAAGGTCACAGTGTGTTCGTGACAGAGCCAGCTTGGAAGCCAGGCCTCCTAACCTAAACCCAAGGCTCCTCCCCTTTCCTGACAGCACCATATAATTTGAAAACTTGTCTTGATAAGTAATTTGAAAGTTTTGCTTACAAAATTATTATTTATATCATATCAGCTTTGCAAAGATTTTTGGAGATTCATTAAGCCTAACATTTTGAATTGGCTTCACTCATCAGTGGAGTTAATGTCACAATCATCAATGACATTCTCTTTTGAGATTATGAAAACTAATTCCAATTTTTGTAAGCCAGTTTTCTTTGGTTCTTTCTCATTTCCTTTGATTCTGATCTGAGCACATATAAATGAGTTTATTTTCATAAATGTATACATTGTAATTTGAAGCAGCCTAAGTACCAGTTGTTGTCTAGAACATTTGGATGGAACTCTGCTATTTCCATGGAAGTCAGATTCATAAAGTCCAGACAATTTTCCATTTTTCATAATTCTAACTTGAATCCTGCCATGCTCAATACATAACTCTATAATTAAATTTGGTTATTTGGCAGTTTATTTCTAAAATATTAATGCATGTGTTACATGTCCAACAACATGATAAAGATTAGAAACTTACATCAGCTTTCCCTAATGTGTATAATGTTTCCAAGATCTTGTGATGAAGCAAATACTCCATACATGGCCCTGTCTCTCCAGATTCCCGTTCATTTTCTTCTTGTACCAATATATCTAACATTTGTTCCAGATGAGATGGAATATTTGTATCTGTCACTGGGGCTTTATCATCTAAACAATAAAAAACATTCATCAAATAAATATTCAAACATTTTTTAAAATGCATAATTGCACCTATAATGCTCTTTATATTTCCCTGTTCTTATTCAAACTGAGAAAAAACACAACTACACACTTAAGTGAGGTTTATACACATGGTATAAGTACTTTGCTAGAATTCAGGTGATGCTTTTTGCTATATTCTTATTCAAAGACTGAATCAATATTCTGAGATATATTCTCTAAGCTAATTTTACACAAAATAATTCAGAAATAAGAGGCATTTATATGGATAATAGGATCATGATCAGGAAAAATACATGTACCATCAAAATTTTGTGTGTAATTCCATGTAAAATATTTTTTTCAATTATTAGCTAGTTCAGAAGATCCAAATTTTAAGCCTCTGTTAAGAGAGTAGTTGACCCTGAACATTAAACTGAATAACTTAAGATATATGGAGAGTATAGGTTCTGTTTTTATTCCTAGAGCATTACTTTGTAATACTAGGAAAGTAAGTCACATGAATGCCCCTAATCTATCTCATCTATAAAAATATGAAGCACCACAATAAAAATTTCCAACATTTCTCCTCATTAGTAGACAGCTATTTCCAAAGTTTGTTTTTCAAAGCTGCTTCTCAGGAGAATATTAAATATTATTGAATTTTTTAAATTAAAATTCATATTTTTACATATACTTAGGCTTGACAATCCCATATTATTGACAGCCCCTTTCAACATAAAAAAGTTAGAATGGGCATAGCCCAAATACCCCTAAAGAGTGGGAGAATGATCAGAGGTGATGGTGGATTTATGCAAAGAAGGTAGGGTTTAACAAATGAGTATGATTGTTGAATCATTATACTGATTATTTCTTTTCGTATCCAGTACCTTAGAGTAGCTAGAAGTAAAAACCTAAAATTGTGGCATCGTAACCCATACCAAACTCTAAAATCTGTTCTAAAACTAATGGTTGTGCTGTGCTTTGAAATTTATTGCTTTTTTGTATATATGTTATTTTTCACAAGAAAGGAAAAAAAGTCGAGTGTGATGATAAATGCAGTTATATGATAATATTGTAAACCACTGTATACCTTGGATGATTACATAGCATGCGAATATATAATATGTATCAATAAAAAATAAATAATAAAAAAAAAGATCAAAGGAGACGGTGGAGTTCTAAAAGAGAAGACAGGATTTAACAAATGAGTATGACTCCTGAATAATTATATTGATATTTCATTTAGTCTCCAGGACCTTGGAGCAGATAGAAGAAAAAACCTAAAATCTGTTCTATAAGTAATTGCAATTTCTTAATTATTCTTTAAAGCCCAGACCAGATTCTTCCTCCTCCTAGCTCTTTCTTCTGTCCTCTCTCTGTCCTGAACTATCTGACATAGATTTTGATATGTGTCCTATAATTTATTGTAATGTACATACTTGTTTCCCCTCCTAAATTGCAAAGTCATTTAAGACCAGATTTTATGCATTTCTATAAATCCACAGAGCACAGTAAAGAAAACTCACAAGGGCTAAGAAGTCATTTGCAAAGGCAGCCCTTCTTAAATCACAATTCAAAAGATCTGCTGAGAAAACATCTAAAAATGAAGTTAGAAAGTTTATTTTATATGTGAAAGATTTAAAAACAATTTTACTTATTGCACAAACATAAAGGTTTTTTTTTTTTTGAGGAAAACTCACCTATGACCCCATCAGCTTGCCATATCAACTATTCTCATTGCATCACGTTTCCTTTCAATTAAATGACATGTGTCCAATCACACTGCATACCCTTAGTGTTTAGCTCTACCTTCCTAAAGGGGGTCTGGAGTGCTAAATAGCAATACTACTATGTTTTCCATCCCAACTTCAGAGTTGGGCAAACTGCAGCCCACCAGCCAAATTCAACCCTGCCACCTATTTTTATAAATACAGTAGACTGGAACAAAGGAACACTCATTCTTTTGCATATCATCTACAGCTGCTTTTGCACAATGGCAGAGTTAAATAGTTGCCACAGAGACTGTATGACCTGCAAAGCCTAAAATATTTACTATCTGGCCCTTTACAGAAAAAGTTTGTAGACCCTTGCCCTTTAATTTATTCACATTCCCCCATTCACTCTCCATACTTGTATTCATTGAAAGTATATATATATATATATACTTCTTTAGGCTACATCTTTGTCTGGTTGCTGCCCCACTTCTTAGCTACCCTTTACACCAATACTCCTCAAAAAAAGCAATCTATAGACACTGTCTATAAAAGTTCTCCACCTATTTTTCTCTTAAATGTACTCCAATCAGGCTATAGTTCTCTTCCCTGCCATTAAAATGGCTCTTATCAAGACCTCTGATGAGCAACTGGCTAAATCCAATGATTCATTTAGTATTTTTTAACTTGACATCAACATCATCTGGTACAATTAACCCCTCTCCCCTCTTTGGCTTCAAGAACACCATTATCTCTTAGCTCTTTGATAGCACAGGCAAAAGCAAAGTTTCCTTTGCTATCTTCCCTCATCTTCTCAACCTTTAAACATCAAGGCCAAGAACTCAGTTCCTGAACAACTGTTCTCTTCCACCTATCCCCATGCCCTAGATAATCTTAGTAAGTAGCATCTCTATTTTTTCAAATGGTTAAACTCAAAACTTTGGAATTATCCACAATCCTAATTCATCAACAACTCTTCCTTAAAAAAAAAAAAAGAAAAAACTGTAATACACAAGCCTTCTTACCACCTCTACCCTGTTCTAAGCCCCCAGCATCTCTTGGACCCAATATGAATCTGGTCCCCTATCACCTGACTTCGTCTCCCACCACTCTCCCCGCCATTACTTTCCTCTAGCACCATAGCCTTCCTTGTAGTTTCTGCAATACTCCAAGCATGCTGCAACCTCCTCCCTAGGGGTGTTTTTTTTTTTTTTCAGAACTCTACCTCAGAACTAACCACTGGGTCCTCTCCTGTTCAAATTTCAGCTCAGTGGTCACTTTGGGCAATGAGACTTTCTCTAACCTAAAAGAGCCAACTGCTAACATACACTTCTTTCCCCTTATCCTGCTTTATCTTTTCCTTAGCACTTGTCATCTGACACACAATATCAGATTTGCCTATTTATTTTTTCTTCCACCAATCAGTACACATGCTCTATTAGGATGGGGATTTTGTATTTGATTGTTCTATACTCTAATGTTCAGTACAATGCTTGACACACAGAAGGTGCTCAATAGATTTTTAAATGATTGTATGATTCTAAAAGATAAATTAAAGGTAAAATAATTTTTTATAAATTAAAGTATAAAATAACTTTGAAACATGTAAAATATATTTTAGTATTCCACAAAGCTTCTGTCTAAATACTAGCATTATTTCTTACCTGAAGTTTCTATGTAGTAATGGGTAATTGCCTTCCAATGATAAACAAAATCTTCTTGTAAAGGAAGAGAAGGTGCAAGCTATATAAACACATACAAAAAGACCACAACAATTAAGAATATGGCATTAAAAATTTCCCAAATGTATATAACTCCATATTGTCTATTATGATGCATACGGCACACAAAAATGAGACAATTTCAAGAAAGTAAAAATGACTTATTAAGGAAAAGGAAAAACACATTTATCAACACAATTATTAAACTATAGTATTGGATTTTTTTCCCTCTCCTTAAACTATTAACTATAGCAGCCTCAAAAGAACTGTATTAAATGAAAACACACCAATATTCTATTATTGAAGTATCAGGAACCTGAAATTATTGATAACCAGGGATCTTTGTACTTAGGACTTTGAAATGAAAACAGTAAAAAGCTGCTACGTGATTAGTTACACATCACCACTACTAAAACATAAAAAGTCAACTTCATAATTGGATTAAAACTGTTTCCCACTTTCAGCAACATACAGATGTAATTTTTTTAGAATCCTAGGCAGTACGTGTTTTTAGCAAAATAACACATGAACAAGAAACTACCAATTTAAATTCCACATTAAAATGTTTTATATTTTAATTTTGAAACTTCTGAAGTTTTAAGACCAAAATTATATCTGTTCCACCATCTTATAACAAACCTACACATATGTCCAATGTGTATTGTAGAAAAAGATTTGGTTTCATCTTCTACAACATTTCCTGTTCCTTAACGAGTGAGAGAGTGAGTGATAGAGACACAGAATTTGAGAAAAAGTGAGACTGCGTACTCTTCCCTAATCCCAGCATAGTCAATAAATTTTGGGCAGAAAGTGCAGAGTTGACTAGGTTTAGTTAAGAACAAACAGGATTATATTCTGGGAACCTAAAATGTGGCGGAGTAATCTTCCATTTTCATATAATTCATCTAAACAGATGATCTAGCTGATCTACAGAGGTCATATTACTCCTATGCTTCTACTTGTCCCCTTTTTATTTCTTGGTGTTCCCAGTAGTAACCTCTAGTGGGCAACTCTGTCAAAACAACTTTCAAACTATTGAGCAAATAATAAGCGTTGGTCATAGACATCCTGAGTGTTTTAATCCAAAAGAGGAAATACACTTATGACCAAAAAAAAGGAACTGATAGTTTTTCAGCAACCATCAAATCTTTACGCAAACTCCTCTTATGCCTGCCTATTCACCGATTCCTAATATTACTGGCCTAAGTGAATAAAGTATTTATCTCATTCTCAAAGAGAATGCTGTGAAATCTTTATATCCCCCCCCCAAAAAAAAAAGACTTTAAGCTGTTTTTTGTGGGCTACTGTACTTCAAGGAGAGCATGGGGAGGAAAAGTATTTATAGAAGGAAAATCTGTTTTAATCAGGTGTTTTCAAAATCTTTAAGACATAAAACTTCCTCATTTTTTTGGATCTAGCTTTTGTATAAACTAGTTTTATATAGTTAGATGTATTAAGAAATGGGAAATACCCAAACACATTTTATTGTTTGGAGAAATACATCTAGTTTCTTAAGTGTAAATGTCATGATTGTTAAATTTTTCCAAAGGAATCTGCTGGGTACATAAAGAATTATAGCATCCTTATTTCAGATTATTCCACCAATGGTACGCAACTCTGTTTCAAGGGTAAATCACTAGACCAGAGATTTCATAAAATGTGTTTCAGACCTTTGCTGTAGATCACAATCAAACTCAAAACAAAACGGTGTTTTTTGCACAATTTCTCCCAAGGATAAATAAAACACTTTCTATTTAGGAGTTATATTTAAATAAGAAGACTTTTAAGTAGACACCTAAATAGTTCTAAATTGCCAATAACTTAGGTTAGTAATAATCGTTACAATATAAATAAATTTCCTTATTTATATAAAACCTCCTAATAAACCTCCCTCTTTCATGAATACTTCTGACATGCAAATTTCCTGTTTTAACATTGCATAAAAACATGTATGCTCTGGGTAAAAAGGAAGAGAGGTAGAGAAGCACAATAGGATTCTAATTTGAGTTCTCTTCACAATATAGAAATAAAATTTTAAAAAAAGAAACAAAATTCATGCAATCAGTACCAACCAAAAATTGCCGTCAATGTATAACTTAGGCACTGCATTCTCTGGGAAGCCTTGTCAGACTCTTCCTCCCTAAAATACGGCCACTTCTACAAACAACTGTCTCTCTAGGCCTTTTTAATCAATTCTTCACTAGACTGTAAATGCTCAAGGACTAGGCCTGTGTTTTTTTTGCATCACTGAATCCCCAATATCTCACACAGGGATGAAACAGAGTAAGCATTCAATCATACTTACTGAGTGAATGAATGAGTGACCTAGCAGGGGCTGCCATTTAATGAGTAGTTATGTGCTAGGAACCGTGCCACAGTTACACATACGGCGTATGGTCTTAAATTCGCATGATAAACTCCTATTTGCCTAAATAAACTCCTTAAGATCCAAAGCCAGTTAATTGACTTGCCCAAGGAAACACTGCTTGTAACTAGAAACCTGGGAGATTCTTTCTGCAAAATGACCATCGCACAGGAGGATTTACATTGGTAACTCAGATGAAAACTAGTATTCTAAAAGCCATGTCTGCTTGCTGTCTTAAGGCATCATGAACACTCACTCCTCTCCCAGATATTTCCCCCCAATTTTCCTAATGTCCGCCCGATCTTCTATACCTCTCCAAAATCCAGATCAGATCTCATTTTCTCCAAAGAGCCTCCTCCAACTACTTCAGTCCTAAGTACTTGGTTCCTTCCTCCTGCACATCTTACTGGCTGAAGCATTCATCTAATAATAATAATGGCTAACATTTATTGAGCACTTACATATGTGCCAGACACTGCACTAAACATTTTTTTTTCTTTTGCATGGACAGGCACCGGGAATCGAACCCGGGTCTCCCGCATGAGCTACCGTGGCCCGCCCTGCACTAAACATTTTATGTGCATTGTCTCATTATAACCTTCACAACAATTCTATGATAAGTATAGTTATTTCTATTTTACAATGAGGAAATTGGAATGTACAAAGTACCTTGTCCAGCGTGAAGGGACAGAGACAGGACTGGAACCCTGTTCTGTCTGGGTCTAGGCGGTAGGCCACACTTTAGTGCATGGCTTACACTATAATTTAATTTTTGTATTTGTTTTTTCTCCCAAATTAGACTGCAGACTCATTAATAAGGACACAGGTATACCTTGTTTCCCTTGTATTGAATGACTGAAGGACTGAAGTAAGAGATTACTTGTTGGAAAATACTTAGGAAAACACCATATTTGATTTGAGGTTTATATCCCAGGACAGATTGGGTTTTTAAAGAATTGTTGTTCTCAACAATCACCATTAACTAAATCTTAAGTATAATTTGAAAAGAAAGCCTTTCATTCAAATTCTGACGGATGACTTTCACTGAATTAATTAAAATAGATAAAATTTTCTTCCCTGGCTCCATTATTTACCCTTCTCTGAAATAAGTCTGCCCTCAAGCATAAAGTTGGCTGGAGTTTAAGGTGAATCAGCTCCTGGCAGATTAGCTGGCACTGACCAACCCCTAAACAAATACTTAAAGAATTGTACTAAACGGAAAGTGTTTTATTTAGCATTGGGAGGTGTGCTAACATGATCCAATCCAACCTGAGAACTACAAGAGGCCTGATTTCACACTTGTGACACGTGGCAATTGGCTAATAGAACAGAGCCATTTCATAAGATTCTGAATGGCAACTTAATGCCAACCATTTCTATTCTGATGGAAGAACTGTCATTCCTGAAAAGAGTGGCAAGGATTTACGTTACAGTTCATGTTTTTGATCAGGCTGTTAATTTTCTCTGCTAAACTCAAAATTCAGTCTATCACTTTAAGAACACATTTCCAAATACTAATTTTTGAAAATACCTTAGATACATTTTTCTCTTGGTATTTAACAATAACTGGGGAGAAAACATTAATTAGAAGATTCTACATTTAAACCTAATTTGAATGACTATGCACCTGGTCAACACTATAAAACCATTTAAAGGCTGATCCAACTGAATAAAGAAACCTAGGAAGTAACAATTCCAAAATGGTTGGGGAAAACACATTATTCTGCAGATTCATATAATGACAACTGAAAAAAGGTCATGTTAGATTTCTTTTTAATCTTGATAAATGTTAAGTGGAATAATGCATCAGAAAATGCAAATGGAGCATATAAATTAAAAGGAATTTAGAGAAAGCCAATGAAATGATCTGAAGATAAAATGAGTTTATAGAAGAAAATACCAAGCAAATAAATAAAGACAAGTGAATAACGAAACAAAAATTGGACTACAAAAGAACATTTTTTCAAATACCACAAAGATGGCTTATTTATCATTACATGAGTTCACTGCCAGGAGAGAATTTTAAAAGGAAAAAAAAAGTTAGTACACAAAACTATTCACTGGATTTAACATCATATCAAGGTACCTGGGAGATCCATGGATCAAAACATTAAGTAAATGAAAACATAACACTTTTAAATGTAATGCATTTCTCATTAATCTGAGTAAAATAGAGAACCAGACATTGGTATTAAAGAGAAAGAGGCAGACAATTTACATGGATAATTTGGTTGATGCTAATAAATGCAATTATAGAAATAATGAGGACAGAAAACACAGGCCTCAGGACAAAAATGACTCTCTACCAGAAAAGCAGGAAAGCCATTTTCTTTTTGTAAATTATCACTTCTGTGAATATCAGCCTAATATGTAAAAGATATAGATGGTGTAATAAACTTTTATTCCCAATTATCTGAATATTAAGCTATATTCAATGTTAAAAAATGAATTGATTCTTAGTATTTTAAATTAAAGAATACAAATGTAATTACCATTATTTTTATAAATTTTGGTTAAGTTCTTTTAACATACTGATGCTGTAAATTACCTGAATTGTTTAGGCAAGTAAAGGAAAGTAAAAATTCTGTCTTAAAATCTCACATTGTTATCTCCCTCATGTGCAATACTGTTTTTCATTCATGAAAAGCCTTTCTTAACTTGGCACACTCGTTTTCCTAAGAGCTTGTAGTAGAGCTACATTTTTAAACATTTCCCAAGTACCATATAAAGATCATTTGTACTAAGGTTTACTTTCATTACTGAAAAATTTAAATTATGTTTTATTTGTTTATTACCTGCTCATAAAAATTGTTCTATTGTAATAGTTTTTTTCCCCCTAAGTTGCCTGTATTTTAAAGTGCTATACTACATAATCTGAACATGGAAAGAAAATGCCATTTTAAGAATTAGCAAAGTATTACTTTCTTTACAGGATACATTTTTCAATTTGGGCAAATTTCCCAAGAGTAAAGTAAAGCAACTTAAGTAATACAACTAGCCCTCTCTGATTACTAAAACGGCACCAAGATGTTCTCATTTTAGTTACTTCTTTTTTTATTAATAGTCTATTAGGATATTTGGATAAGGAACCCTAACCTGGTGTCTAAAAATCCTCAGAGACTATAATTATAGAGTAAATGTAGAGAGTTCAGGCAGGAAACAGGAAAGGAAACAGGTACAGATGGTCTCCGCGAGCTTGGAAGCTGTCTAAACCATACTTAATCATTAATGAACCACTAAACTATTTCTGATAAGTCAATAACGTCCAGCTGAGTTCGGTCGCAAAAACCCTGCAAAAGCAAAAGCTGGCGAGATTATGAAACGGGCTCTGGCCAGCTGCTTCCTCGCCAGAATCGCTCCACCGCACGATAACACCTCCCTCAACCTTCCCGCCCCCCACCACTAAAAAGAAAAGAAAAGAAAACAAAACATTAAAAAATCAAGCCCAACTGGTGTATGGTCGTTCTTTTGTCTCGCTCGACGCTGGCCACTTTTTTTCCGGACGAGGTTAACGGTCATGGGGCCCGGGGGAGCTCCCTGCAGCCCCGGCAGGTGCTCCCGAGTCCCCAGGCCCCGTCGGAAGAATGAGGCGACTACAGACCCCCGGCCGGGAAGGCCGGTTCTCCCGGGGCGCCCCGGCCCACTCCCCAGTGGAGGGGAGAGGTTATCCTCGCCGGCCCGGGAAAGGCAGGAAAGGCGGCGGCCTGCTCAGACAGACCCAGGCCCGAGGTTCCCGGCGCCCCCGACGGCCCCGCAGCGAGCGGTGGCGCCCGCCTGGGGCCTCGCCCTTCCTCGGGGCCCAAGCCGCCGAGAGTCGGGCCAAGGCCGCCGGGTACTACCCGGGGCCGGCAGGGAGCGTAGGCCGCCGCCATCCCCGGACTGTCGTGCGCCCGCAAACCGCGGCCTTACCGCCTCTACGGCGTGCTGCAGGATGGAGGTGAACTTGGAGAACATCTTGTCCCGGGACTGCAGCAGCCTCTCCCGGGACGACCTGGAGAGCTCCTCGATCCGCCGCCGCCGTCCCTGCTGCGGCTGCCGGGGCCGCTCCAGAGTGAAGGCCGGTGCGGGGCGGAGAGGACGAGCAGAGAGCCGAGGAAAGGCCCGGCCCGGCCGCTTCAGGTGTGTGCGGGCGGAGCGACGGCTCCGGCGGGCGCTGAGGCGCGGCGGGCGGCCGGGAGGGCGCTCAGCGCGGAGTAGGGGCCCAGCGAGGCTCCTGCTGTGTCTGCGGCTCCGGCTGGGACACGGTGGCAACACGAATCGGTTCCTTCCGCCCGCGCTGCCCGCCGCGGCCTGCAGGGGGCGCCGGCGCGGCCCGGGGATGCCCGGGCCAGGCCTTCCCTGCGGCCAGGGAGCCCGACGCCGCGGGGGCGGGAGTGGCAGCAAGAGGCGGCCGCCAGGCCTGAGGCGGGAACCCGCCGAGAGGGCCACCACCGCCTCCCCCGAGATTCCCGGCGTCTCTGGCTTGGCCATTGTCAGCCATTCTCCCACAATTTGTTTCCCCAGTGGAGATAGTATGCTGATTTTGTAAGAGAATGTAGCCATATATGTAAATGTTATTCAGAGCTTCGTCTTTTAAGGACAGAAGCGAAAGACTGGGTAAGAAAAAGCACAGTATTCCTAAGGCAGAAAGGATCGTGGGTTTAATTGCTAAGAATTAGAACAAAACAGCCAATGCAGGGGAAGTAACTTTGCTGGCTTAAAATATGTTATTTTTTTCAAAGTTAAAACGAGAAGTTCTAATTGGACAAATGGTAAGATGGCTCAGTTAAATAATTCAATGCAATAGACGTTACAGGTTTGATAGGTGCAATACATTCAGTATAGCATTTACTATTCAGTTTATCAGATGGTAATGGAAAACGTTGTGAGGGAAAGAATCAGTAAGGATTTAACAAAATACCTAGGACAGATAAGTGAAGCTACAATGTAAGCACTTGGGGGCTTCTTAAAAGACTATGCAACAATATATGAGTTGAGCCTTGAAACACAGTTCACGCTGTTATATTTTAATTTGGGTGGGTATGAATTATGGTAATGTTTGTATCCTGGAGAACTTTGTGTTTCATTTATGTTAGTAATTGGCATTTTATCAGAAGGACCATTAAATTCTTGATAAGATGGGGTGGAGTAAGTTTTGCCTAACCAGTGATGAAAACGCTCTTTGTAATTTGTAACTGAATTAGCTGTACAGAGAAAAACAATCATTCACTATTACCATTATTTTTGTTATTGGTATTAGTAGTATTTTACAAAATAATAGGGTCACAAGTCAACATTTAAGAAGGAAACTCTAATTAGTCCTGCCTTCTTTTCTTCCATGTTTGTTCTTGTTGCTTATATCCCTGCTGTGGTCAATGGCAGGTAAATTTGACCTTAATTTTCTGCGTGTGAGTCCTGTAGAAAGCTGGAGATATCCTCTGATGTTTGCTACAAATTGAAATGTACTCTTTATCAAATTCTGCCTAGTTGTGTGCACTTCAACCAAGAATACAGTGTTGTTGGTTTTTTATTTTTATTTTATTTTATTTATTTTTTACAGTGTTTTTTATTATTATTAGTCACACGGTTTAAGATGGTTAGGTATGATATTAACCTTACTTTCCTGGCCTAATTGTCATGCATTTATTTATATGGCATTTTGTTTTTTCATAATGCCTTACAACCACTAATTGTATGAGGAAGTCCATTTATAATAGGCTTACTTAGATTTGTCTGCATTTGGTGATGCCTGTCTTTGTATACTTATTATAAATACAATAAAATATATGTTTGTGCTCTAGATTAATATAAATAATTATGATGATTCATCGACTGATATCTAGGCTCCAGACATTCAATTTAGGCTACATTGTATATGAGTAGATATTCCTATTTCTTATTCTTTCCTAGAATACCTGTAGTTACAGTAACATTATCATCAGCCTTATGCATAGGCAGAGTTAGACCTATCTGAAAATTTGAGAAAGCACAAGAAAAAAATCCCAACTCCAAAACGCTTAGATATGGTTCTCTGAAATTCCTCAGCTAGACCTTGATTCTTTTCTTACTTTGGCTTAGCGAAATAAAAAATTTATTCCCGCTAAAATTAGTATATTTGGGAGACCTAACACATTAGACTCTCATTCATTATACCTCAGGGTGAATGAATTTGTTCAATTCTTTTTTGCGATGAACTTTAATCCCACAAACTGAGCCCATTTGGGATGGAGTTAAGAAAAGAGAAAGTGGAAATAGAGTATAGACATTACCTAGTTCCAAAGATTGACAGACTTCTGGCTAAGAATGTGGGTTGAATACAGAAATTCTCTCCCTCCCTTGCCAAACTCCCCAAATCCCACTGAAATGACAGTAAAGGGATTTTCAATGTATAAACTCAAAAGGACAAAGTGGAAAAGGAGATAACAGCAACAGAATTTTGAGAATTGGAAAGTAAGTATAGAAGAGGTAACCTAAGAAAGCTGATTCCTAAAGGAACAATTGAAGAAAGCCAAGAAACAAAGTAGTATATTAACACATCACAGAAACTCTCAATGGCTCAGGAATTGGTGGCATTACTTGCCTCTGGAAGGGTGTATAAAAATGGTACTAAAAATAGCAGGGTGGGTTAATAGTTTGTATAGAATTGGATGCCTTCCCACTCCAGTAGGTTGGCTGACTTTCCCACTTTCCTGAAAGGGTAGGGCTCCATATGGGGGGGAGAAAAAAAAAAAAAGGAGAAAGAGAGCATTAAGTGAACTTTGTGAATGTTGAAAACCCATTTCCAACCCTTATCTTCTTGAGACCCAGAATAAAGTCATCAGGCTGATCTGTCCAGGTTGGAAAATAGAAGGGTCTTCACTGGAAAATCTGACTAGTCCAAGAGAAAAGATCTAAAGATATTGACAGAAGGAACCCATAAGACTCTGCTATGTAGTCCCTAGTTAACAAACTGCCCATGTGCTCAGAGTCTGCAATCAATTTTATCTGTAGCTCTCTTAAATATGATCAGATGGTCTGAGGTCATCAAAAATTTGAGGAAAGCTTATGATGACCAAAAGAAACAAATGAGACAAAAAAAAAGAAACTTGGGAAAAAGCTAAATTGCTTGCATTGAATGGATAGGGAAAGTCATGGAAGAAAACTTAAAAAAAAAAAGAAAAGAAACCCACTATCATTAATATTCTCAGAGAGAGAAAGATGACATTTTAAAAAGCAACCTTTGGAGAGCAAAAAGGAACTCTTAGAAATAAAGAATTATAGTAGATTGAAAGGCAATATTAAAAGGATGGAAAATAAATGAAAAAAATTTCCCAAAGATTAGAGCAAAAATGAGAAAGAAGTAAGAAATGGGGTAGGGGCTTAGGTTTTTTAAAATTAGAGGACAAATCCAGTGAATCCAGCATCTGAATCATTAGAGACAATAGAGGGAGGAAATCATTAAACTAAAAATCAACATTATTTTCCAGATCTGAAAGACTTAAGTTTCCAATTGAGAGGGTCCTTTAAGTGCCCAGAATGATGAATGAAAATAGTGCACATTTTTGTGAAATTTCAGAACAACACGGTTCAAAGAAAGATCCTACATTACTTTCAACAGAAGAAAAAAAGAAAACACGTTTTCATACAAAGAATGAGGAATTACAATGGCATTATACTTTTCAACAACATGTAAATTAAGAAGGTAAGGAGCAATGCCTTCAAAATTCTGAGGTAAAATTATTTCCAACCTAGTATTCTATACTAATATAAACCAGCAATCAAGTATGAGTGTAAAATAAGTCATTTTAGATGTATAAGGTGTTGAAAAATTTTCCTACCTTGCACCTTTTCTTAGGAAACTATTAGAGGATACCCTCCATCAAAAGTGATGGAGTAAACCAAGGAAGCAAAAGAGAAGAAACCAGGTGTAACAGAGTCCACTAGAGGACAGCGGTGTAGGAAATTCCTAGGATGATGGTGAAGCAGAGTCCCGATATGGCAACCAAACATCACGCTGAGAGAGCCACAACCAGTACAGATTAGAGCAGGTCAGAAGGTTCCAGGAGAGATTTCCTCTAGAAGATGAAAGTAACAGAAAATCTAATGTATTTGAGCAGATTTACAAAATAGGAGGAGAGTTTAATGTTGAATTAGGAATAAATACAAAGAAAACTAAGCAAAGAAAAAGAAAAAGCTAGGTCATTATTTATACCAGGAAAAATAAAATGTTGTGTAGGAACAAGTAATCATAGTATACTTCATGGCTTAGCTATACATAGCATTTGCACAATCATAATATAAACATTGATTATTGATCTCATTAAAATTATGGTGTTGCTATCATAGGAAGATGAAGGGATGGATGTGTGGTGGGAGTTGGGACATGTATGTGCATAATAATCCTTATTAGCTGTAGAGGGGGACAATGCTCAAAACAGAAATATCAGGAAGAAATATTAAGCTCTTTAAAGACAAGGTACTACATAATAAAAGAGACCACTCAAAGTATTAAAATGAGACCAGCTCTGTTAAGCAGGAAGTTGAGAATTTAGGAGATGTCTGGTTTGTTTATTTGTTTGTTTTTAACTTTTTTATTGTATAATATAACATATATACCAAACAAAGAAATAAAAAAGCAGTAGTTTTCAAAGCACTCTTCAACAAGTAGTTACAGGACAGATCCCAGAGTTTGTCATGGGCTACCATAAAATCCTCTCAGATTTTTCCTTCTAGCTGCTCCAGAATATAGGAGGCTACAAGGCTTAAATATTTTTTTATCATCACAATTGACTTTTTTTTTCTTTTTTGTGAAAAATAACATATATTCAAAAAAGTAGCAAATTTCAAAGCATAGCACCACAGTTAGTTGTAGAACATATTTCAGACTTTGACATGAGTTACAGTTCCACAATTCTAGGTTTTTGCTTCTAGCTACTCCAAGATACTGGAGACCAAAAGAGACATGAATTCAATGATTCAGCAATCATACCCATTCGCTAAATCCCATCCTGTCTGTACAATTCCACCATCACCTTTGATCCCTCTATCCCTCCCTTTAAGGGTGTTTGGGCTATGGCTACTCCAATCTTTCCTTGTTGGAAGGGGAGCCTTCTGTTCTTCATAACAAACCTTGTAAAACCTATAACTGTACTATATGCTACTGTAACTGATAAACGCAAAGTTTGTCAAGGGAAGAAACTAGAGGCAGGGAAATAATTTTTTATCCTTTTGCAAGTATTCAGACAAGAGATTATAAGGATCAGTAACTGTGGGCATGGGAATGATAAATTTAAAAGATGGGATGAGTTCAATTGAATTTGATAAGTGTTTGAATGTAAGGAGTGAGGGAGAGGGAGAAGCCAAAGATGTTGCTAGAGCTTCCAACTTGGATGAGGTTGGATGAAGATGCCATTAATTGAGATAGGGGAATTGGAAAAAATAGAAAGATAATGAGATGAATTTTCTAATATGTTGGGTTTGATGACCACTATGATGACATCTGTGTGGTGATGTCTATATGGGATGATAAATTTGGATTAGAAAGTCAGGAGAGAGATCTAGATTGAAGATACATATTTGAAAATCATCTCTTAAAGATGATAATTGAGATACCAAATAAAAAGGATAGTTCAATGAGATGGGCTAGTCAAAGAAAAAAGAGCACACAAGAATGGACACAAACTTGAGGACCCTCTGCATTTAATAATTGGGAGATGGAAGAGAAATTCATTTAAAAAGAGCAAAGAAATAGGAAAGCATATCATGAAGAAATTCTGGGAGAAGTGAGTTTCAGAAATTGGCAGACTGGTTCAAGATAAAATGGTGAATTAGCATAGCCTACAGGTTTCATCTTCTGAACTCAACTCTAGCTATTCACAGAAACAAGAAGGAAGCTGATGGATCCACAGAAAAACTGAAAACTCCTTGAATACCTGTGGTGACCTGTGTCACATTCCCTTGGCTACTTCTGATTTCAGCTACAGCTGCAGTGGACAGTCTGTGCAAGCTCAGATCTGCCTCATGGGAACAGCATTGTACCTCAGTCCCATATAACCCTCTTTGGGATTTCTGCCACAGAAAATTCTCTAGTGCAGGAGAGCCTGCTCTTTTCAAAAACACGATGGAGTTAGTGTCTCTGGGAACAGCTATTAACCCGTGGGGGCTACAAGCCAGCAGATAAAGACTCCAGTGTCCTCGCTGGTGGAAAACACTGGGAAACAATTTTGATGTTCTGAACCCTTCTCTAGGGGTCACTGTGGGATCAAGTCCCCTTTGACTACAGTGGTGACCTCAATAGCTCTCTTATACTTTTCCTCCTTCCCTCTTACTTTCCCCAGTAAACTACTTTACTGGGATCCCAAATACACTACTTACAGTTAAGTCTTTGTCTCAGGCTCTGCTTTTGAGGGAACCCACTGTGTGTGGGGATTGGGGTGAAAGAAGCCTAGAGGGGAAGACCAGGTCCCACAAATTGAGTATAGACTAAGAATGATAGTATACACCCATGCCCCACAGACTAGGAAATTATAATAAAGAAATCAACTTCTACTAATGTGTATATATGTACACACTCAAAAAACATTCATATACATCTTTTCTAGATCCTAGAGATAGAGCAGTACACAAGATTAATCTGCCTTTATATGGAGGTTATATCCTAGAGGGAAAGACCAATAACAAACAAAATAAAATTTCATGTAGTAACAAATACATGAAGAGAATAAATTATAATAAAGGAATAGAAGGTGATCTGTGAAAGTGTTATTTTAAACTAGGTGGCCAGAGAAGTCTTTTCTGAAGGGATGCCATATGAATGAAACAAGGGAATTAGCTATGTGCATAATACAGAGAAGAACATTTCTGGCAGGAAGAAAGGCAAGTTCAAATGCCTTGTGATGAGAGAGAGCTTGGCTTCTTTCAGGAGGGCCAGCGTGTGTGGAATAGATAGGGGATCAAGGAGAAAAGCAATTGAATATGCAGTTAAGGAAGGAGCAAGAAGTCAGATTATCCAAAGCAGTAATTCTCAACCCTATCAAATCCAAAGGTTCCCCTTTTCTTAATATAAGAAATTTAATGTAAGTATGACACATCCAGAAAATTCCTATTTGTATAGATTGATAAATTTTCACAAGGTGAAATTTCCTAATCTATGGGGTAAGGGTATATAATATCACTTACCTGAGTAATCAGTCCCCAGATCAAGGAAAGGGACATTACCACCACCTCAGAAGCATCCTAATGCCCCTTTCCAGTTACCATATCTTATAATGAGTACAACTATTCTGATTCCTAATACTGTTTAGCTTTGTCTCATTTTGAACTTTATATAAATTGAATCATATAGTATGTATTCTTTCATTGTTGGTTGCAGTGTTCTAAAGTCAAGTCGGTTAATATTGTTGTTCTGATCTTTATTGTTCCAACCCAACTACTGAAGGGCTCAGGTCAACACAGCCTCAAGACCAAAGAATACACTAGGCATGGTGTCAGACATGAGTTTTATCATAACTTAGGAACAGGAGAGAGTATCTGGTGGTGGCCATCCGGAAAATGAAGGTAGTACTCTGCAAAGGCAGGAGGGCACAGGGCAGCTTTTAAGGGTTTAGGACAAAGTCATCCCATAGGGTATAAGAACAGAGTTTCAGCAGAGTCTCATGACATAGGGATTTGGAGATTTATTATCAACAGTGATCAGGAGAGAGGAGTTTTACTGCATTATAAGATAAATGGTTTGCAATACCATCTGTACATTCTGTCCTCCCTAAGGAGGTCTATTGACCTTTAACTTCTGTCCTGGGCACATAGGTGGTCATGGGCAACAACTTATTCTCAGTATGGAGGGGCACCTAGTCCCTGGGTCTCCACATTTATCCTTTCTGATTATTTGTCCACTTGTTCTTTCAGCTTTTAAGAAGTAAGATTAAATCTCCTACTATGATTGTGGCTTTTTCTACTTTTACATACATCAATTTTTGCAGCCTTTCCACCCTTGTTAGGAGGTTAGTCTTCTCTTGCTTGAAGAACATGTAATGGCCTCCTCTGAGGCAGTTGCCTTACAAGAGATTTCTGATCCTCCTCAGGACCTACCCCCACTTCTCCTTGTGTCTACATCTATAACTAGACTCATGTCCCAGCAGAGCCCTGGGGGTGAGATACAAAGTATAACCCATAAGGAGGTGATTCACACCAAAAGAATTGTATGGTTTTGCCCATTTATAGAGATAGAAACCTAGGGAATATATATAGGGGAATAGATCTTAAGGGTGTAGGTTTGGGGTAAAAGGAGTATAAAATTGGATCAGGCTACATTTACTCTTAGCGGCTCACAAAGTTGAGATTCAAGATTCAGAATGTTAGCTAATGGGTGTGAGAATGGCACTCATGGTTTATGTGGCTTGTTGATTAAAATCTGGACCCAAAGGTGGCTTCTGTTAAATGAAGTAAAAATGTTAGAACTTCTTTCATTTGATGTAGAAGACACTCCTTTCATCAACGTGTTGAGAAATAAATTCATGAGGAGAGTCCCAGCTGTATTGGTTTTTCTCTAAGGAAGTAATTGCAGTTGATAATTGCTATCATCAAACTGGGGTTCTTATATTAAATGTGGATGATGGGATCCTGTGGTGTCAGGCGTCAAGTGTTAGCACTTAATCACCAAATTTATGGTGGACATAGTTACCATATGGACAGCAGTGTCAAAGAAGTAATTAGAATAACCTAACCTGCAGAGATCTTTTTTTCCCCATAAGCATTTTTAAAATGCAATTTTGTTGAGATATATCCTCATACCATATAATTATTCAAAGTGTACAATCAGTGATTCAGAGTATCATCACATAGTTGTGCATTCATCACCACAATTTTTGAACACTTTCATTACTCCAAAAAAATAAGAATAAAAAAGAACACCCAAAATATCCCATACTTCTTATCCCCCTTATTATTTATTTATTTTTGTCCTTATTTTTTACTCATCTATCCATACACTGGATATGAAGGAAGTGCCAGCCATAAGATTTCCACAATCAAATGGTCATGCTATACTGCCAAACATTTATACTGCTAATCTTCTTCCTAGCCTTCCTCAAAGGTATCTGAGACCATTTACCAGGATGACTGACCATGGTGAAAGGAAGAGTCACCCTTCCTTTGTGACTAGTCCCGTTTGTTAGGGATTACTAGATAATGGCTCTGAACTGACACTAATTTCTGGAGACCCAAAATGTCACTGTCGTTGAACAGAGTAGAGGCTTATGAAAATCAGGTGATCAATGGAGTTTTTGCTCAAGACTGTCTCATACTGGGTACCCCAATCCACCTAAGGTTATTTGCTTATTTGCCCAGTTCCTTAATACATAAGTTGAAGAGTCATACACAGCAACTGGCACAATCCCCACAATGGTTCCCTGGCTCATGGAGTGGATACTATTATAGAGAAGAAGGTCAAGTGGAAACCACTAGAACTGTCTCTACCTATGAAAATTGTAAGACAATACCATATTTCTGGAGGAATTGCAGAGATTAGTGCCACCATTAAGGTTTAAAAAGATGCAGAGGTAGTAATTTCTATGACATTCCCATTCACCTTGCCTAGTTAGCCTTGCAGAAGACAGATGTATCTTGGATAACCACAATGGATTATTGTAAAATAAATTAAGTGGGAGATGTGTCTCCACCCATTTGGATGGGTCTTGATTGGTTTACTGGAGTCCTATAAAATAGGAAACATTTTGGAGAATGAGAGATTCAGAGAGAGCAGAGAAGAATGACATAGCCATGAGAAGCAGGGAGCCCACAAGCCAGCGACCTTTGGAGATAAAGAAGGAACACGCCTCCCGGGGAGCTTCATGAAACAGGATGCCAGGAGAGAAAGCGAGCAGATGACACTGTGTTCACCATGTACCTTTCCAGATGAGTGAGAAACCCCAACTGTGTTCGCCATGTGCCTCCTCATTTGAGAGAGAGACCCTGAACTTCACTGGCATTCTTGAACCAAGGTATCTTACCTTGGTGAAATTTGTAGTGGTCCAGTAGTCTGGAGTTTGTCAAGATTTTACTTCCAATATGAAGGACAAGTTACTACATATGGCCCTCTCCTATCAGTAAGGAAAAGGAACAACACCTAGAAGGCCTCTTTGGAATTTGGAGGCAATATATATCTCATTTGGGCATGCTACTTGACCCATTTTCCAAGTGATTCAAAAAGCTGTCTTTTGAATGGGGTCCAAAACAAAAGAAGGTTTTACAACAGTTCCAGGCTACAGTAGAAACTGCTCTGCAACTTGAGCCATATTACCCAGTAGATTTAATGGTCCATGAAGTGCCAGTGGCAAATAAGGATATTATATGGTGCCTTGGTGGGCCTGTATAGATGACTCACAGTGTAGACCCTTAGGGCTTTGGGACAAAGTCTTGCCAAACTCTCTATATAACTACTCTTTATTTTAAAAGCTTCTTGCTTATGATTGGGTCTTAGTAGGACTGAATGTTTGACAGTGGACTACCAAGTTACCATGACACTCGAGCTGCACATTATGAACTGGGTTTTGTATGACTCATAAAGTCGGCATAAAGTTGGGCATGCATAGCAGCACTCCACTACCAAGTGGAAGTGGTATATACGAGATTGGGCTCAAGCGGATGCTGAAGACACAAGTAAGTTACATCAGGAAGTGGCCTAGATGCCCATGGCCCTCCTCCTGCTGCATTGTTTTTTCTTTCTCAGCCATCACTTATGGCCTCATGAGGGATTCCCTTTGACCAGTTGAATGAGAAAGAAAAATACTCTGGCTTGGTTTATAGATGGCACTGCATGATATGCTGGTACTAACCAAAGGTAGACAGCTGAAGGCAACAACCTCATTCCAAGGTAGCCCTGAAGAACAGTGGAGAAGGAAAAGCTTCCCACTGGACAGAACCTAGAACCGTGTACTTGGTTATTTATTTTGCCTGAAAGTATAGATGACCAGAGATATGAGTCTACATCAGTTCATGGGATGTAGTAATGATTTGGCTTTACGGTCAGTAACTTGGAGCGAACATAATTAGAAAATTAGTGACAAAGATGTCTTGGGAAAAGATACATGGACAAACTTCTCTGAATGGGAACAGGATGTATCCTGTGTGAATGCTCTTCAGAGGACAGCCTCTGCAGAAGAGAATTTTAGTAATTAGTTGGATAGAATGTCCTGTTTTGTGGATCCCAGTCAGCCTACTTCTTCAGCTACTCTTGTCATTGCCCAATGGACTCCTGAACAAAGTGGCCATCTGTGATGGTTTGAAGCTGTATGGACCCCAGAAGAACATGTTCTTGTATGTGATCCATTCCTGTGGGTATGAATCCATTTCGATGTGGTTGCTTTAGTTAAGGTGTGGCCTAGCCCAATCAGAATGGGTCTTAATCCTGTTACTGGAGTCCTTTATAAGCAGAGTGAAATTCAGACCTAGAAGCAAAAAAGGTAAAATTCAACAGAACCCATGAAGGGAACAGAGAGGCCAGTAGAGGCCACCATGTGCTTCGCCATGTGGTAAACTAAGGACCTAGGATCACTGACAGCCAGCGCAGAACGCCACAGTCTTTAGGGAGAAAGCATTGTCTTGATGATACTTTGATTTGAATATTTGTCCAGCTTCAAACCATGAGCAAATAAATTCCCATTCTGTGACATGAGCCATTTTGTTTTATTTGCTTGACCAATCTAGGAAACTAAGATACTGTCACAGTAAGGATGGGAGGTTAAGCATGGACCAAGAAAACATGGACTTCCACTCACCAAAGCAAATAGGCTACAGCCACTGCTAAGGGTCCAACCTGCCAACAGCAGAAACCAACACTGAGCACCTGATATGGAAACATTTCCTAGGGTAATCGCCAGCTTCTGGTGCAGGTTGATCCCATTACACAACATCCATCATGGAAGGGGCAGGACTTTTGTTCTCACTGAAATGGATACTTACTCTGGATGTAGTTTTCCTTTTCTTCCCTCAGTGCTTCAGCTAAAACCACCATTTATGGACATACAGAATACCTATCTACTGTTACTGTATTCCATACAGCATTGCTTTTGATCAAGGAACTAATTTTACAGCAAATGAAATGTAGCAAGGAGCCCATGCTTATGGAATTTCCTGGGCTTACCATGCACCTCATTATCCTGAAACAGCTGGCTTGATAGAAGAGTGAAATGGCATTTTAGAAACTCAGTTACAGTGCCAGTTAGATGGCAGCATCATGCAATGATAGGTGCTGCCTTCCAGGATGCTGTCATGTTCTAAATCAGCAACCAACATATGGCGCTGTTGCTCCTATGCAAGGAATTGTGGATTTGAGAATTAAGGAGTGGAAATAGGAGTGGTTCCTCTCATTAGAAACTTTTATGCTCTCCATCTGCATAAATTAACTCTGCTGGTGTAGAGATCTTAGTTGTAAAGAGAGGACTGTTTCCAAAACATTTTGTTAAAACATGTACCTGGTCCTAATGGTTCTGAGTCTCTGATCAAATCAGACTGATATAGAGTTGTACAAAATGATGAAATATTATTTAGGGAAGAGTCATCTCTCCACCCCTGTACTCCTTCTATTTTTCTCACTTATGCCCTAATGATCCCACTGACCTGGAAATTGAGATTGCCAGCTGCCCATGTTGGGTTCCTTATGACAGTATTAACAGGCAAGGAAAGGGGTTTCTCTACTGGCTGGGGTGATTTACCCTGACAGTAAAAGGAAAATTGGATTGCTATTACACAACAGGGTTATGGAAGAGTATGTCTAGAATGCAGGACATACCCTGGGGTGCCTCTTAGTTGTGCTTCTAGGTCCTGTTATTAGAGTCAGTGGAAAACTATAACTCAATTCAGGCTGTACTGCTAATGGCCCAGACCCTTCTGAAATAAAGGTCTTGGTCACCAAAGGAATCCCTACTACGTGAGGTATTTGCAGAGAGAAAAGGGAATGTAGAATGAGTAGTAGAAAGTGACTACATGACTAGTTGCAGAAATGATTGCTAAAGCAGTTATGAATATTTCTTCCTTATTTTGATATGAATATGATTATATATAATATACTGTGCTGGTTTGAAAGGATGTGTGTCTCTTAGAAAAGCCATGTTATAATCAAAATCCCATTTCGTAAAGGCAGAATAATCCCTATTCAATACTGTATGTTTGAAACTGTAATCAGATCATCTCCCTGGAGATGTGATTTAATCTAGAGTGGTTGTTAAACTGGATTAGGTGACTACATGTCTCCACCCATTTGGGTGGATCTTGATAAGTTTCTGAAGTCCTATTAAAGAGGAAACACTTTGGAGAATGAAGGAGTTTGAGAGAGAGCAGAGCAGAACAACATAGCCATGAGAAGCAGAGTCCACCAACCAGCGACCTTTGGACATGAAGAAGGAAAATGCCTCCCAGGGAGCTTCATGAAACAGGAAGCCAGGAGAAGAAGCTAGCAGATGACGCTGTGTTTGCCATGTGCCCTTCCAGAGGACAGAGGAACCCTGACTGTGTTTACCATGTGCCTTTCCAGATGAGAGAGAAACTCTGACTGTGTTCACCATGTGCCCTTCCACTTAAGGGAGAAACACTGAACTTCATCAGCCCTCTTGAACCAAGGTATCTTTCCCTGGATGCCTTAAATTGGACATTTTTATAGACTTGTTTTAATTGGGACATTTTCCCGGCCTTAAAACTGTAAACTACCAACTTATTAAATTCTCCCTTTTAAAAGCCATTCAGTTTCTGGTATATTGTATTCTGGCAGCTAGCAAACTAGAACAGATTTGGTACCAGAGAGTGGGGTGTTGCTGCGGTTTGCAAATACCAGATATGTTGGAATGGTTTCTTGGATGGCTAAGGGGAAGATTTTGGAGGAACTGTGAAGAGAATGATGGAGAAGTCCTGGAGTACTTAAGAGACTGTTGGTGTAAACGGAACCACTGCCAATCTGGACAAAGAGGGACACAAAAGGGACAAATTGGAGTTTGCAGAGTGGGAACCATGGAAGCTCAGGTCTGAAGCCAAGAAACCTTGGCCAGGAGAGTGGACCCACCCATATATATGGAGAGGGTGAGTTTACACTGAAGGGGGAGGATGAGTCTCCCACCTTGTTGCAGTGGAAGAGTTGTGCAGCCTCAGGCCTTGGAGAAGGTACAGCACGCTCCTTGGGAGACTGGGGAGAGCCTGGCTGCCACCACATGGAAGGGTTGAGCATGTGTCCTGGAAATGGCAGAGAGCCCAGATGTGGCCCTGATGCCTGGAGAGAGTGGAGCCAAGAAAAAGGTGGTCTCCTCAATGTCCCCTGAGGTTAATTTGGAAAGAGGCAGGCCACTGCATAGGCCCTTGGAAAGGGTAGGACTGCCACTTTCTAAAGCTGAAGGATAAATGACTTTCAGACTTTGAAATCCAATGGTCTTTGCCTTGCAGGTTTTCAGAACTGTTTGGGTCTTGTGACTCCTGTGTTCCTTCCAGTTTCTCCCTATGGAAATGAAAACCTGTATCCTGTGAATGCCCTCCTTTGCATATTGACTCCAGATAACTTGTTTTGTTATCCACAGCTAGAAAAGAATTTTTTGCACCTGTTTAAGGTGATGGTGTAGTTGCCAAGTTGACAAGGGGTGGACATGTGGTGTTAGATTCAGTTGTCAACTTGGCCAGGTGAAGGCACCTAGTTCAGTTGCTGTGGACATGAGCCAATGGTGAACCTCATCTGTTGCTCATTACATCTGCAGTTGGCTAGGTGGCATGCCTGCTGCAATGAATGATGTTTGATTTAATTGGCTGGTGCTTAAATGAGAGAGCTCAACATAGCACAGTCCAAGCATCTCAGCATACCTCATCTCAGCCCAGGCCTTTGGAGATGCAGAAAGAAATCCACCCCCCCCACCCCAGGGGAAAGTTGTTGGAACCCAGAGGCCTGGAGAGAAGGCCAGCAGAGATCACCCTGGGCCTTCCCACATAAGAAAGAACCTCAGTTGAAAGTTAGTGCCTTTCCTCTGAAGAACTAACGAAATAAATCCCCTTTTATTAAAAACCAATCTGTCTCTGGTGTGTTGCATCCTGGCAGTTAGCAAACTAGAATGTATATTTATTAACCAAAAAGTTGTTTCCTTCCCCCTCTTATTTCCCTTCATCTCAGTATTTAAATTCTGGTGTACAAAGGAAAAGAATGAATTAGTTCAAAGACGAATGCACATCACCCAAAGACAAAGAAGAGGTGCTTTTTTAGCCTATTTCAGGAAAATGGCTAGTGTGTTTATAGTTGTACATGTAATAGTTGTGCTATATTAGGCTTAAGCTTCTCTTAGTTATTGTTTTAATTTGGAAATTAAGTATGGTTTAAAGATATGTGTATATATGCCAAGTTTGACGGGGATGAGCTATGGAAGATTTGTAATATGTCAATTTGATTAGGCTGAATGATGTTTCCCAGAATTCCCTTCCAAACATGTTTCCAGTTAGGTTATGCCATAAGAGACACTTTCATGTGGAATTTGGAGGGCAGAAGTGGAGCAGCAGCTATTTCAACCATATTACTTTTGTTCTTGGAAAGGTGGGGAAGGGTCCAGCCACTTTTGTAGCTCCTGTATTTACTGTTTATCTGCTGGCTTACCTTCTTAACTGGGGCAGCAGCCAAGTCTGAAACTGCTCCACCTTCCGCTGAATCTTCCTTTGGCATCTCTGATTCCTCATCCAGATGCATGTTTAACTCTATGACAAAGGGCATCAGCTTCTCCTGCAGGATACCCCCATAATTAAAATTGGAGGCAGTGAGAGACTGACTTGGGTTCCAGTCAATCCTTGTGAGTTCCGGATCATGCTCTTGGATTCCAGCTTGTTCCTTGCTGTTCTCCACCACTTGACATCTTTGTTTCCCTTCCAGCTCCAGCATCAGATATGTAGGCAACAACCTTACAAAGACTTTTTATCTATTTCAACTATTGGAGTGGTCCACCCCGTAATAATTTTCTGTGTGTGTACATGTCATCCTAATGGTTCTGAATCTCTGATTGAATCAGACTTTATAGAGTTGTACAAAATGATGAAATGCTATTTAGGAAGAATCATCTCTCCTACCCCTGTGCTCCTGTTTTTCCTACTCATGTCCTATAAAACCAATGTCATAGGTTTTTCCAGCTACATTTAAGTTTTCTAAGATACAATTGGAAAAACTTTAGAATGCTCCATTTCATTACAGTGAACTTACAATCAACTATGCCTTTGACGTGCATCAGGCTAGACCATATTTTTGACATGGATTGTAATGATCATCATCTTGTTTTCTCTTCACATTCTGTCATGAAATTATGTTGGTGGTGATAAGAATGTTTTGGGGCCCTGAATTTTATGAATTAATCAAAACATTGTGAACTCTAGTTTTCCAGGCACTGATTTGAGAGATGTGGACTAAGAAAGTGGGATCTATACTGTAGATCTTTGGCTTGACTCCTTAAGGAGTCAGAGTGGGGGAAATAGGAATAGTATATCTGTTACTAACAGCACTGACACACGACTGAAGCTGTCTTCCAGAGAAGAAAGAAGTAAGGGCTTCAACTTGTAGTTTGGAGCTATTAAACAGTATCTGTTAGGTGACAATCATGGTCCTGCCTATGACTTAATCAATGGTAAAAGTGTTTGATTTTTCTGCCTTGTAAATGCCAAGCAGCCAGGCAGTCCTTAACAACAGTATAGTGGGAAGTTGTTAGGTTTGCTTACCACACTTCCATAGATCAGAGTGGGAAGGAAATTCGTCCAGTTAGATTTAGAAAATTTACCACTCATGTTGCAGCAGGCAGCATGATCTTCACGTATGCATCAGTTCCTCTGGCCTCACATGTCCTACGGGAGCTAGGTGTAACAGCTCTTACAAGTGTGTGTAACAGCTGAGAAACACTAATCTTAAGAATCCCCCAATCTTAAAAGGAGACTACAAGCTAACCTGCCCATCCTCCTCTCCAGAGATAGCCATTATCTTTATTACCTGAGATGTAAGCAAATCTTTCCTGAAAGAAGTGGGAACACTTCTATACTGGAATATCTCTGTGGGATCTCTATTTCTACTGACCTGATCAAAACATGAGCTCTGAGCTGGAGGGAGATATCCTCTCTCGCTTCCAAGGTTGTTTGCTATGCAAACATCCCTAGTAAAGTAGTAATCCAAGATATGTTGAAATACTATGGAGAATTGCCTATCAACAGTTACAGCTAGAAAATAAATACTTTTGGGGGAGGTATTCACCTTTTCAAAACTGGCTGCTGGGCTTGCATCATTTGCCACAACAGTAGGTCTCTTAAGATGGTTTGGATAAAATTTTGCATCATCTAGAATTGGAAACACATTTTGGAAAGCACAGGATTCAACATTTGATGCTCAATTTTTGGCCAGTGGGAACCCCTCTGAGCTGGCTTCTTGTCCTTTTGAGCACATTCTTTTGAGCACATTCTTGCCTTCTGGCACAAGATGTTTCAGCCTCATTTTGAATTCTCCCTGCCTTTGCCCTAGAATCAAACATTTCATCCTGGTTCCTTTTATTGGAGAATGGAGTGTGGTTGCTAGAAACTTAGATAAGACAGGAAAAAATACTTTTCATTGTGAGATAAATAAAAACAACAAAAGGATTTACCATCTCATGCTCATCTCCCAAATAAATGAAATCTTGAGCATTTTCTGTAAAGTCTTCACTTCCTAACAAAACAACCAACTTTATCCTTGATCTTAGAGTGCTGGTGTCTGGGAAAAAAAATGTCATGACCTTTGTGGATATGATAGTAATGGAAGAATAAGCTATTTTTATACCATGAACAAATGAATTATAAACCCAGTAACACTGACAACTTTGTGGAATTAGGAAAAACTGTTGTATTTTTTATTGATATGGTTTGTAAGACTATCAACTCCTTGCAAACTTTCGCAAGTAAACTATTTTTCTATTCTATATGCTTTTGTCTCTGAGTCTTCTTTTGTCAGGGGTTATATGCAAGCTGGTATTGTAACTGAGTCTTCAGTAGGCCATTTCACTATTCTATCAGGCCATCTGCCTCTAGATACTTCTTTGTATGTTAAGACCATTAAGTTCCATGGGCCTAAACCCATTGCTGTGCTTCTTTTGCATAATTTGTAAAATTAATTCCTTAGCCAGAAGCATGATTGTATGGTATAACATAATGAGAATAAGGCATTGTATAATTCTAAGAATAGTGGTACCAACAGAACTATTGCAGGCAGGGAAAGAAAATCCATATCCAGAATATGAATGGAAGACAAACTGCTGCTGTTTGGCTCCATGATGAAAGGATCTGGTATAATCAATCTGCCATTTTGACTTCTTATAAAGACCTCAGCCTTGTTTTTCACCATCAGTTAGTTGCTCAGTAGTGGCAGGTAGCCAGATTAGCCTTGGCAAACCAAAGTAAGTATCACTGAACCCATGAATAGTCTCCATTCCTGCCACCATGGCCACTTTGTAAATGACCCTCTGAGAAAGCACTGGGTTGCTAAAGTGGCTGACACATGTCCACAAAATGTTTCACTTTGTCCACTTGATTACTGAGATACTCCTCTGCCATAGATCCCTTTTGATGAACATTCACATGGGACACAATTTATTCACACTCTGCCCATTCAAAGAGGTCTTCCTCATCAGACCTCCTCATCACCAATATTGCAATCCTTTAGGTCCTAATTACCCAGCCAAGCCATTAAGCACTCTATGAATCAGCATGGATCCATATCTCTATCTCTTTTTGTTTTGTTTTTCTTTGCTATTATTGTAAAATATAACACATATACTAAAAAGCAATAAATTTCCAAGTGCATTCTAACAAGTAGTTATAGAACTGATTTCAAAGTTTGGTATGAGTTACAGTTCCACTATTTTAGGTTTTTCCTTCTGGCTGTTCCAAGACATTGGAGACTAAAAATAAATTACATTATAGTGATTCAGTGGTCATACTCATTTGTTAAATCCTAACTGCTCTGTTATAATTCCTCCTTTTCTTTTGATCCTTCTCCCAATCTTTAGGAATATTTGGGTTATGTGCATTCTAACCTTTTTGATGTTGGAAATGGGTGTCAGCAATATTGGATGGGGGATGGTACTGGTTGATGTTCTTAGAAATACTGGCAACTCTGGGTTTCAGGACTTTTTTGGCCTAGGAACCACCTGAAGGTTTTAGGTTTCTGAAAAGTACACTTTGTGCATGCAACTTTTGTAGGATCTTGGATAGCACCCTGGGTGTTCTTTAGGGTTAACAGGAATTATGCTTGTTGGCATTTGGCAAACTGTAGCAATTGGCAATATCTAGCTGAAGCTTGCATAAGAGTAGCCTCCAGATTGGCCTCTCTAACTCTCTTCAGCCACTAATACTTTATTTTGTTACACTGCTTTTCACCCTTTTGGTGAGGAAGGCATTGTTGATCCCACGGCACCAGGACCAGGCTCATCCCTGGGAGTCTGACCATCTCTTGATTCAGAAAAAAGTGGACAACCAAATGTTTTGCGTCATACTTTGCCCATTGGAAGATTGCACTCCTCCACTGTGTTTTCAGAATACTCCTTATTGCATTTGTAATGTTGCAGAAGGCCACTTCTGGTTGGTGCCAGCATATCATACAAACAGTATCTATTCTATTTTGCTAGCTGCCAGAATGCAACACACCAGAGACGGATTGGCTTTTTTTTTTTTAATTTTTTTTAAATACCAAAAAAAACCACCAAACAAATGCAAACATTTGTAACTTTTGATCATTCCATTCTACATATAAAATCAGTAATTCACAATATCATCACATAGTTGCATATTCATCATCATGATCATTTCTTGGAACATTTGTATCTATTCAGAAAAAGAAATAAAAAGAAAACAGAAAAAAATTCATACATACCATACCCCATACCCCTCCCCCTCACCGATCACCAGCATTTCAATCTAAATTTATTTTAGCATTTGTTCCCCTTATTATTCATCTTTATTCCATATGTTTTACCCATCTGTTGATAAGACAGATAAAAGGAGCATCAGACACAAGGTTTTCACAATCACACAGTCACACTGTGAAAGCTATATCATTATACAATCATCTTTAAGAAACATGGCTACTGGAACATAGCTCCACATTTTCAGGCAGTTCCCTCCAGCCTCTCCATTACATCTTAACTAACAAGGTGATATCTATTTAATGCGTAAGAATAACCTCCAGGATAACTTCTCCACTCTGTTTGGAATCTCGCAGCCAGTGACACTTTATTTTGTCTCATTTCACTTTCCCCCCTTTTGGTCGAGAAGGTTTTCTCAATCCCTTGATGCTGAGTCTCAGCTCAATCCAGGATTTCTGTCCCACTTTGCCAGGAAGGTCCACACCCCTGGGAGTCATGTCCCACCTAGACAGGGGGAGGGTGGTGAGTTTGCTTTTTGTGTTGGCTGGAGAGAGAGGCCACATTGTTGCTCAGATGCTTGGGGGTGACTCTTAGCCTAATTTTAAGTAGGCTTGACCTATCCTTTGTGGGGTTAAGTTTTATATGAACAAACCCCAAGATTGGGGGCTCAGTCTATAGCTTTGGTTGTCTGCACTGCTTGTGAGAATATCAAGAATTCAACTTGGGGAAGTTGAATTTTCCCCCTTTCGGATTGGCTTTTAATAAAAGGGGATTTATTTCGTTAGTTCTTCAGAGGAAAAGCAGCTTTCAACTGAGGTTCTTTCTTTCTTACGTGGGAAGTCACAGGATGGTCTCTGCTGGCCTTCTCTCCAGGCCTCTGGGGTCCAACAATTTCCCCAGGGGGATTTCTTTCTGCATCTCCAAAGGCCTGGGCTGAGGAGTGCTGAAATGAGGTATGCTGAGCTGCTTGGGTTGTGCTACCTTGAGCTCTCTCATTTAAGCACCAGCCAATTAAATCAAACATCATTCATTGCAGCAGGCACTCCTCCTAGCCGACTGCAGATATAATGAGCAACAACTGAGGTTCATGTACCATTTGCTCATGTCCACAGCAACAGAACTAGGTGCCTTCACCTGACCAAGTTGACAACTGAATCTAACTACCACAGTATCTGAAAACCAAGCCTGAGTTTTTTCTTTATTACCTGGTGAAAATGAACTCTTCCATGAGGCCATAGGTACAGATTGAAGGAAAAGCAGCAAGGCATCAGGAGTAAATGTTGTCAGATATGGAGCCACTTGTTATGCAATTACTTGTTCATTCTGAAACTACCTGCACTTAATTTCTTAAATGCCATTTCCACTTAATGTTGAATGGCTTTACCCATGCCCAACCTTAGCTTTTGTGAGTTAGCTAACACCCAGTTAATAATAATCAGCTGAGATTGCATAAGCACTCCATGTCCCATATCAACTAGGAGCTTTTTCTTAGAAGGGGAATTGTTATAGGTAGAAGAGGACATAACTTTGCTCCCAAACTATTGATTTTTCTATTGGGACTCACCGAGATTCCATACAAATCACTATTTGCCATAGACATTTTGAGTATCCTTTGATCTGTTACCTGGCAAAGGAGAAACGTAGTTTGCAGAGCCCCCATCCAGACCTTAA
>PVIY010014706.1:0-55798 GCA_004026745.1 Myrmecophaga tridactyla
GGGCGGGAGTGCTTGGTGCATGGGGTGGTGTGGTGGGGTTCAGGTGTGTAGGGTGTGGGGGGAGTCGCAGGTTGTGGGGCAGGGCTGATGCTTGCAGGTGTAGCACACTCAAGGAACAGTGCTTGGCTTACTTCCTAGTCCTCATCTCTCTGTCCGAGCACTCCTAAGGAGTCTGGGCCTCCGATTGGAAAGGGGCACGCTAGGCTGTTTGCTCTAGCTGCATGGTTGTCTGTCCTCTGCATCTCAGTTCTTTAGCTTTTGCAACCAGGGCTCTCTCGGGTCATTTATACCCTGGAATCACTGTCCCGGTGATTTTTCCATCCGTTCTCTAGCTGATCCTTGAAGCAAGGGTGAATTCGACCTATCCTATTCTGCCATCTCCCCAGAACTCCTGGATAAGACTTTGATTGAATTAAAAACATAATTTCAAATTTAAAATTAGAATCAGAAGCATTCAAGGCAAAAGGGATTTAGAAAATTATGGAAGACAATTTTGAAATGCTTTCTTGAACGATACAAAAAAGGATGTGGACATGTAAAGATGATAGAAAAATGATAGATGTGGAAGACAGATACCAGGCATTAAAATATGGAAAAATGCCAAGTGAAGAGATCAGAACAAAAAAAAATAAATTGCATTCAATTTTTTCCTGATTTGGAAACCCATCTGAATCTGTAGGTCAAAAGGATTCACTATGCCCAAGGGGAAAATTCTGGTAAGATATGTAACTTTCTTAGGTAAAGGAAGAATCAAAGCGAGGACTATCTTGCCTAGACATTTCTCATTTCTGCATCATAGATGGATGATGGGCAGTAATATCAGCAAGGAGGATTCTCTCCAGCCACTGCACGCAGAGAGTGGGGACTCAGACATAGAAAGGTGGCTTGTTGTTTCTCAACACACAGGTATATGCACAAAGACAGTTATTGAGATTGTTCACGTCCCTACTCCATTCCTCAGACTGCAAGGTTATGGAACTTTCCTTCATGTAAGAGGGATTTAATACTGCCCAGGTCATTAAGGAAGGGATTCAGGGAGAAATTTAACCAGATAACTTTGGGCAAATAACACGCCAGGTTAAAGCTACCTTCATTGAAGGATGAAAAAAAATAAAGCAAAACAAAACAGAATGGAATCTCATATAGAAATTATGAACAGATTTTGAAGGATAAAACAAGAAAAATAAAATTGCTAGAAGCAGAGGAAAAATGTACTTTGAAGAACAGTGTTCAGCAGGAAACAGAAAGGAAGCTATTCTGTGCTGTCAGTTAAAGAAAATATGAATTTTTGAACAACAGTTGACCGCTGAGATATCAGAACAAGAAACTGAGTTAAAAACAGAGCCACCCAGCCAAGCAAAGACTATAGAGGAACAACGCCAAAGCAAAATTTAAAATGTCATTAGAGAAATGCAAATTAAAGCCACAATGCTATCAGTGTACATCCTTTAGAATGGCTGTAATTCGAAAGCCTGGCAATATCAAGTGTCAGCGAGAATGTGGAGAAACTAGAACCCTCATATATTACCGGTGAGAAGGAATTACGGTCTAGGTATTTAAAAAAGCGTTGGCAGTTTTTAAAAAAATTTAAATATATACTTTCCACATATCTTAACAATTCTTCTCCTAGGTAACTACTTAAGATAGAGAGTTATGTGAAAATGTTCAAATTAGCCTTATGTATAATAGTCTAAAATTTGAAACAATCCAAATATCTGTTAACTGATGAAGACATACATACACACACACGATGGAATACTACTCAGCAGTAAACAGTAAAAACGGATACATGCCACAATATGGATGACCACAAACATTCTGTATTTTCCTGCCCCTTGTCTTTGTAATGTATATTCCTGGCAAACTCCCAACCCTGGATGAATCCAAGTATCTGCCTTTGCCTTTCCTGAACTCAGCTCTCCAGTTCTGTGAGCAAAAAAACACAATCTGATCAAACTGGTTTCACCATTTCATATTTTCTCCCTTCTTAAACCTCTGACACCTCCTTTTTCTAGTTCTCCCAAATCTCAGAATATGAAACCTACTTCTCAAGGAAAGTAGATATTTTCAGATAAGATTTCTATGAACTTCCCTTCACCAAATTTGTTAACTTTACTTCTGCTTTTCTTTCATTTTTTTCTCCCCTCTTATCTAATCTTTCTGTGTTATCCATCTTTTTCCTCAACTCTTAATGCTTTTGAATCTTCAGCATCTCCCTTTCTACCATAAACTTCCATAAATATTTTAAATGATAAATACAAAAAAATTTTTAAAATAAATAAAAAGAAACAAAAAATGATACTCACTTTCCATATTAAAAAACAAACAAATGAACAAACGAAGAAAAAACAATCCTCTCATCCTGATTTGGTTTTCTAGGAGGAGATTTCTCTCTCACTCCTCTCATTCACCGTAAAATACCTTGAGTAAATTTTCTTCAAAAATTCTCCATTTCTTCCTTCTCTTTCCTTCCCCAATGCAATCTAAAATGTCTTTTATCATATTACCATAACTGCACTCACTAAATTCATCATTGGTCCATCTCCCCGTAACTCCCTGTCAGTTAAACCTACAGTTACTTTTCCAACTTTATTTTTCTTGTCCTTCCAGTAGTATTCAGTGCTGTTGTTCACTCCCTCTTTCTTTTCCTTTTTTTTTAAATGCCGTATGGTGGGGTCACATTTCATTCTTTTTTCCATGTGAGTATCCCATTGTGGCAGCTCCATTTGTTGAATTTTTGTTTGTTTGTTTTTGCTTGTTTGTTTTTTGGGAAGTGCATAGACCAGGAATCGAACCCAGGTCTCCTGCATGGCAGATGAGAATTCTACCACTGAGCTATCCTGGCACCGCGCCCCACCCCCCTCATTCCCTCTTTCTTAAAAGTGTTTTCCCTTGGTTTTCAAAACAGCACACTCTTGAGCTTCTTTACTCTGCTGGTGTTGATCCTTCTAAGTCTCTTTGTTAATTATGCCTCTTTTAATCAAACACAAATATTGTAGTATTTTAGGATCCTATGTTAAGCTTGCTTCTTCACTTAATATACTTTCTGGTTAGCATGACTCTCTCTCTCACTGCTTCAGTGATTCTAAAAACTCTATTTTAAGCTTTGACCTACTTTTTGGGTTCTTGACCTGTATTTCCAGCTACTTATTAGATTCACCTGGAAGTCTAACAAGTACATCAAACTCAACATGTTTGTAATATAAACCATCATAGCTGTATTTATCATGGCTTTCTAAGGAAACAGAACCAACAGGAGATACCTGTAAATATGGGATATATAAAAGTGTTTCAGAACCATGGAGTTGTAAGATCCAAAATTCGTAGGGCAGGCTACAGACTGGCAACTCTGATGAAGGGTCTCAATGAACTGGCTCACTGACTGAAGGAGCAGTGAAAATTCTCTCTTCTCACTTAAAAGTCTTCAACTGATTAGAGCAAATACGACTGATTGGATTCACTCATTTGTGTAAGACACATCTTTAGTTGATTGTAGATTAATTAGTTACAGATGCAATCAGCTGACTGATAATTTAAAAAACCAACCTTCTGGTTTATCAACCAGCCACAAAATATCCTTGAGTAATGGTGAGGCCCCCTGTTTGCCTGACCAGACAACTGGGCACCACCACCTGGCCAAGTTGACACCTGAACCCAATCACACTATCCAATCTTCACACCCAAAACTGCTCCAACAGTTGTCCTTTTCTCAGCAAATGCTATTTCTGTGTCTCTTGTTGCAAAAGCCAAAAACCCGAGTTAGCATTGATTTTTCTAGTTCCTCCTCTTACCCATGACCAAGAACCCTAGATTCTACTCCCTAATTATCTCTTAAATCCATTCACTGCTCTTTAATTCTGCTGTCCTTTTTTAGTCTGTGGCACCATCATACTTCATGTAGATTATTTAACATCCAAATTGGCCCACTTGTCTCTTTCCATTCTATTCACCATTCTCCAGCCAGAGAGAGGTTTAAAATGTAAATATGATTATTTTAAGCCCTTGCTTAAAACTATTCCATGGTCTCTTAATATTTTTGAGTTTCAAATTCCTAATATAGCTTTCTGTATTATATTTGGACCTTGCCTATTTCCCTACATTTCCACCTTTAGTCATTCAGGGAACACACATATATCAAGCCCCTACACATACTTATTAAGTGCTGGGACATCAGTGAACTGAAAGGACAGGTTTCTGCCTGTGTGGAGCTTACTTTCTAGTTGGAGGAGAGAACATTGGTTCTTTAGAGAACCCTTTCTAAATCCCATACTAAGTGAGCACCCTTGATTGAATGCTCTCAGAGTGTCCAGAATGACTTCCTCAGAACTACAGATCATATTTATGGTTGCTAGTTCAATGTCTTTGTATTTGATTGGATTGTTAGCTCCACGGAGGCAAGGATTAGCCTTTGTGCAACTGTTTTTATAGCACTAGCATACTCTTTAGTATATATAGCAGCATCATAGTCAATATTTGTTGAATGACCAACTGGAAGAATGACCATGTTAACCATGGGTATTTCTAGATGGTGCAACTGCCGTAAAGATTTTATTCATAGTCTTTGTGTATTTTCTGAATTTCCTTTAATTTAACATTTTTAATAAAAAATAAGAAAAAACCACAATTTAAAAATATAGACACCCAAATCCAAGTGATTGCTTCCTGAATAATTTTGGCAGGGAGGGGTCTTTGAATTACTTTGTTTTTTCCAAACTAAATAAGTGGAAGCTAAATGATCTGCCTAGAAGTGAGAAGCAAGTTTTGGAGGAGATGTTAGGTGACTGAATCAGATATAAAAATCTAATTATCATTGTACAATTACATTTCAAAGAGTTCATTTAATCTTCTAAAGGGACAGTGAGGTCATTGGTTTTTAATTGGTTTTTAAACAATTTGTTGCTTATCAAATATTTAGCAGTTCTCTGGTACACAAGGTAATGGTATCATATGAGTGAATTCCAGACTTTTCCAAATAAAGTTGAAGAGTTTAAGGTCATCCTATGATGCTAATTCCCTGAACAGTCAAAATGGTAAGTTTGCATAAAATAAAGGAGTTGCCACTGAAAGACCATAGAAAGCATATAGAAACTGCACTCCACACAACAATTTTGTGTATTACTAATATCATCATTATTTTCAGGTGAATTCATTTCTAATTCCTTTGTAAAATCCCATCATTAAGCATCTGTAAGTTCTAAAACCTATTTATTCGCCTGCCTACTCTGTTTTTACATAGCATCTAATCTCTGCCTTTTAAAAATGATTGTTGACATTGCTGAAAACTGGATCACTTAATCAGTGGTTGGCATAAAATGTAAAATCACTCTTTATGCTGCATTTCATTTTGCAATTACATGACTCTACAGATTCTTTCAGGACAAAGAAGAAAGCCAAACGGAGGAGGTTTCTTAATCATACATTATGAAAGATGTCCCTCAGTTTATTTCAATGTATAATGTTAATTTCTCTTTGGATAAGCTGTGCTGACCAGCTCACTGAACCCTCTGCTTACACTAGAGTGGTAACAAAATCTTTACTGTATCATCTTGGTTTCAGTGTTATTTTGAATCTTTATTTCTTCTGCTACAGACTGTCTGTATGAATTGTGTATTTATTTACCTTTGCATTCTTATACATTTGAAGAAATTAATGTCACTACTTTATCACATTGTCACATCTGGGTACATTTGACTCTTCTTATAGGGAAATAACGTGGAGTCAAAAGTGCTGTGTTCTAATTCCAAATCTGCCATTGATTAGCCATGCCTGGGCACGTCCAACTTCCCTTCATTCTTAAATCTCAGAAAGGGGATTTGATCTGCATCCAAATGCACAGTGAACCAAATCAAAGAACCCACAAAACCTGTCTGTTGACGTACATGGTCACTGGGAAGACTGCCAGTGGATAATGACAAAGGTGTCCTCAGCAGTGATAACCCAGCCCCATCCCCCAGCGGTGGCAGGAAGCCAGTGGGAAACTTGCAGCCGAGCTGGGAAAAGGAATTAGCCGCCCTCAAAATGATGTATAGTTTTGATTTTAGAAAACTGTTTGTTAATAAGAGTGATAGTGCTTTTTTTTTTCTTGTGATCGCGCTTTTGAAAAAGTAAAGAAAGCCATGGAGAAGTCTAAAGACATAGAAAGGAAAATAGAAGCAATAAAAGAGATGAAAGCAGAAAAATTCCTTGAAAAGAACTTACCATCTCTAAAAAAACAAACAAAAAAGAGAATCTCACCCCTAGATAGTTACTGGCAAAATTTATTCAAATAAAGAGAAAAATCTCAATGCATATAAAGTTCACTTGAAAAGGAATAAAAATCTGGCTGGCTCAGAATTCTCCTGAGAAACAATAAGTGCCAGAGAACAATAGGACAGCAATTTCAAAGTTATAAGAAGAAACTCTTGAAACCTTGCAAGCTCATACTTATTTAAATTAGATTGCATGTGTAAAAGTAAGAGAAACACATTCCTATATGTTTGGCATGGAGAAACACTTAATTGGATGTTTTACTCCAAGTTCCCCCAAACTCAAGAACAAATAAAAAATGGTATAAAAGACTTTGCAGCCCTTTGAAACCAGCCACATATGGAATGAAGCCAAATATTTATAGTAAAATGAGTGCAGTGGATTGAATTTTGTCTCTTAAAAGATATATTGAATTTCTAGCCCCTGATGATGAATGAGGCCTTATTTGGAAATAGGGTCTTTGCAGATATAATAAGTTAAGACTAGACCATACTGGATTAGAGTGGTTCCTAAATCCAATGACTGGTGTTCTTATAAGGAGAGTGAGATTCAATAACACAGACACAGACAGAGGGAAGATAGCCATGGGAAGACAGAGGCGGAAATTGGCGTGATGTAGCTACAAGCCAAAGAATGTGAGAGAAGTTAGGAAGAAGAAGGATGGATTGTTCCTTGAAGCCTTCAGCGGGAACATGGCCCTGCCAACACCATGATTTTGGACTTCCAGACTTCAGAACTGTGAAAGAATAAATAGATTTTGTTGTTGTTATTTACTTTTTTTTATTGTATAATATAACATATATACAAAGCAAAGAAAGAAAAAAGCAATAGTTTTCAAAGCACTCTTCAACATGTAGTTACAGGACAGATCCCAGAGTTTGTCATGGGCTACATACCATCTTAGATTTTTCCTTTTAGCTGCTCCAGAACATTGGAGGCTAGAAGGAATAAATAGTTTTTTATCATCACAATAGACTTTTTTCCTGAAAAATAACATATAAATAAAGAAGCAATAAAGTTCTAAGCACAGCGCACAATTAGTTGTAGAACAGATTTCAGAGTTTGGTATGGGTTACAATTCCACAGTTTTAGGTTTTTACTTCTAGCTGCTCTAAGATACTGGAGACTAAAAGAGAGAACAATTTAATGACTCAGCAATCATATTCATTTGTTAAACCCTACCTTCTTTGTATAACTCCACCATCACTTTTGATCTTTCTGTCCCACTGTTTAGGGGTGTTTGGGCTATGGCAATTCTAATTTTTTCATGGTGGAAGGGATTGTCACTGATATGGGGTAGGGAGAGGGAACTAGCTGATGTTCTGGAGAGGATGGGCCCTCTAGTTTTCAGGACTTATCTGGTCCAGGGACCCATCTGGAGGTTGTAGAATATATGTTGTTTTAAGCCACCCAGTTTGTGGTAATTTGTTATGGCAGTCCTTGGAAATCAGTATAATGAGTTTTAAAATTACATGCAAATTTCAAAAAATTTTTACTTGAAAGAAGAAGTATATAATCTTACAATTTTATTAACAATAATTTGGACCTAAGATTCCATGTGTTTTTGTGCACACGCATAGACACACACAAACACACACATTGCTCTTACATGCTCAGGAAGTCTGCTGATTTCAGGTATGGTGGTGGCTAGCGCGAGCACCATTCCAGATGGCCAAGTGTGCATTCTAATTGGTTGGGGCCTGTGCCTATTGTTAGCTGTTTTGAATGTCATTCAAGTTGAATGAATGAAACGAATGGATAAATGAATTATTAAAATTGGTGTCTCCTTTTATCCTCACCCCTATGTACTTCAGGGGGTTTTCAACTCATATTCAAGAATCTGTGAGCAGGTGTATATCTTATTTATATTCAGTGAAATTCTGCCTCTCACAAAATTCTTCCTTCACAAAAACCATAGTCTACCGTTTATGTGTAGCTTCCTGTCAAGCGGGAGGCGGGAGGACAATGGTGATATTATATTTGTCTTCCTTTTTAACAATCTCATGTATTCTTTGCTCTCTCTGCACACTCTACATAATGGCCATAATGGCGTCTGATCATCTAAAACCATGACTATTATTTCTGAGTCTGTTCTTAATTATTGTCTTGTGGACACACAGGTACATTAGGCACTGCTGAAATTCCTTCCATGTCATGCCTGCTGGTCTCCACAGTAGAGGATGCATAGCTCTTTTTTTTTTTTTTTTTAACTTACTCCATCCTCTTTAGAGACTCACTGAATAGGAAAATTAGAAGAAATCTTAGATACTATTTTGCCGTTTTCAAAGTGACCAGGAGGACAGCAGTTAAATGATTTGGATTAATTATGCTTGATGGAAGCAAAGCTTCAACCAGTGGCCAGATCTCCTATTCCATTTTCAGGGCCTTTTAATCAATTTAGCTCATATTTGGATAAACATATGCTTCCCTTGACTTCTAATATACACTGCATTTCTAGCCCCAAGCCTATCATTTTGGTGTGTTAGATTGTAATCCAGAAATCTAGATTTCATTCTTTGACACCATCTGCATAGCCAGCCTTTCACCTCCCTTTGCCTCCTTTCTCTTTAAAACTCCCAACTGTTAGTTGGAAAAAGCAATGACAACACCACCTGTGCCCTTTACAAATTCCTAATCAAGACTCTCTGGTCCCAAAAGATGTTTCCTGAAGACTCATTCATTGTTTAATTATTTAATTAATTAACACTTATTGAGCAGCTATTGTATGCCAGGAACTGAGCTAGTTGGTTCTTTCCCATTTGGCTAGTAACTTAATTGGTAATGAACTTAATGGATAGTTTCATTGCAATATGTGAATAAATTAGCTGCTTTTCTACTGCTAAGGGTATTTCTGTTTTGCTTTACTCATTAAAGTCTAGAGATGCACCTAAAATATCTTGGTATAACGTTTGTTTCACTTTTTAAAAAAGCCTCTGTTTATTCTTTATTATGTAAGCAATGTGGGTTCATTCAGTCACATTAGAAAATTCGGATAAGCAAAAAGGAAGAAAATGTTTTATATGTACATGCATTACAAAAAATCTGAAACAATCTCCTCTGAATAGAGCCTCTCTGATACATGGGGCTAGAGGTGGGGCAGGGAGCCCAAAGAAAACATTTTGCTTTGTTAATTCTGAAGGGCTTGAATATTTACGGTCATATGTTGCTTTTATAATTAAATAAAATATCAAAATGCAAAATACGAAACAAAGAAACATGAAGAATATATGGTTACATATTTTTCTGACTTCAGGGTGGGGACAGCTTTTCTAAACCTATATGCAAAGGCAGAATCATAGCGATAATGAATTTTAGACCTGATTGTATAAAAATGTAAGGTTCCAGCACATTTTATAATATTTTACAAAGACATCACAAACTTAAAGTGCATAAAAATAATTTAGGATTATTTTCAATATATGTGACACTTACAGAATTATTATCTCTAACATATAAATATCTGTAATAATGAATGTGTAAAAGAAAGCATTCCAATGAGCCCACAATATAATGGGACATTTTTTACAAAAAAAATTGAAAAAGGGTAGTAAATTTATTAAAGCATGTTCAATCTTACTTGTAATTAAGTAACTGCATTTTGAACAACTATTACACACCATATTTTTACCTAGCTAATGTGCAAAGATGAAAGAAAACAATAATCATTTGGTAAGGATGAAAAGAAATGGAGGGTGACTTTAGCATATGTATCAAAAGTTTCTCATATTGAAAATGGTCTCCCATTTTGGAACTGCAATATTATTTGTAGTTTTTTAAAGGGAAATTTCATCATTAGGTAAAAAATTCGCTTACAAAATGGCTATATTTAGTTAGAAACCAAAATGAGAACAGTATAAATCCTAAAATAAATGATGAATTCCATGCTACAGAATACAGCACAATCTTTAAAAATGATATTAAGAAAAATATTCAGTGAGATGGAGAAATGGTCATAATATATTGTTTGGAGAGAAAAAGGTTAGACAATACTTTGTAAATTATGATATCAATTTATAAACATACACACAAACATCTACAAATGTAGGTATCGGCAGAAAAGATTGACAGATGCAAAAGGAAAAAGGCAGCAGAAATAATCTTTGGTTTGTTATTCATGGTTGATTTAAAAATTTTCTCTGTTTTTCATCTTCTGAGTTTTAAAAATTTTCTACAATGAGTGTGCCTTGCTATGAAATAAAAATCAAACCAAAAAATTAAAAAATGCAAGATACATAGAAATGGTTGTAACAATAGCTATTAATATTATTATTGCTAACATTTAAAATAAGTTGAAAATTAGATTACCAAAAATAATCTTCCAAGCAGGTAATAGTGATGTAAATAGTTTTAAGGTATATTCCCACACATATTTCACAATAACCCCTCTTCTTTGAAATAGAAAAACTGGCATTTCCTCATACCTATATAAAATGCTGTGCAAATACTACCTCAAGTCCCTCTTCCTACTTGATTACTGCCCGCAAATCTTCTCTATAGAAATCCTGGAGCTGCTGCTGGTAGAGAGTTATTTTCTCTATTTTACAGATGGAAAACCTGGGATTTAGAGAGTACATTCCTTGTACTAGTGTAAATCACTCACAAATCATGGCTAGGGTTGAATCCAGCTCTTGTATATCTACTTTAGAGGTCCTATGTCTGCCCCAAACTGCCTCTCTCTACAGGAAATCGAGAGTTGGCAATATGTTCAGTTCTAGGAAACCTGGAAAGAAAATGAGAAAGATTGAAATACACCTACATTCCATTGTTAGGATTTTTATCAGATTCAGCATGTGGCTTGAAATCTATTGGTGTTGTCTAGCTTTGCCTTGAGGACACTACTGAAAGAGAATTATGAAGGCTGCTAAACTGCAAGGCATATATCTGGTACCCAGTAAATTGGCCTTTAGTAGAAATATGACCTTTAAAGTTTAGCAAATTGGATTACCAGAAACAAATGTTAAAAATACCTAATTCATAAAAAGGCCATCTTGCTCAGTACTTGTAATACATATTTATGAACTGGAGTTTCTATGTATTGTGAAAATTCCATGGCCACGAGAATAATGAAATGAAATAGAAATTCTTACGTTGATGTTTGGCTTTGCTATAATTTTATTGGACTCATAATCAATTCACTGAAAGGTCTGAGTTTCTTTGGTCTCTAGGCTTCTGGTTTGGGAATGGGGGAATCTTCTTTCTGTGTTTGAAGCCTACCGATCAAATTAATTCTGATTTGGGAATTCATAAATCAGAAAAAGGTGATAGGAAGTGGTATGGATGGTGTTTTCTTTAGGGTTTTGTCTAGAAAACTGAAACCACTACAATTATTTCAAGTATGAAGGGATTTAGTGTGGGTAATTGCATGCTTTCAAAACCACTGGAAGAGCTGGGGGGTGGGGGGCGTATAGAAGGTTAAGGAATGTTATTGTTAGGTCTCAGAAAGTTGCAGGGATCTAGTGAATCTCCTCCCACATCAAGTTAGGATATTCATGTGAAACATATTGACTTTACAAAATCTCACAAATGCAGGAGCTCACATCCCCTGTAACTAGGACCTCGAATCGACATTCCCTAACCTAGAACCTTGCCATGGGGATTCTAGGAAATGCAGGTCCCAGATTATAATCCCCTGAGACAGGTGAGTGCAGAGAGGGGAATAGTGTGTCTAAGCTGAAAATGGACAACGTGGCACAGAACCTTAAGCAATATTAGGTATGGAATCTTTCTTTTATCTTAATTCGAACTTCAAACTTTCCGTAAGTGCAGTTTCCATAATTATCCAATGGTATTATGGTTCAATATTTCCATTGTAATCCAAACAATAGTTTAAGGTCTAAATTTGCTGCTAAAGAAAGAATGATTTTCAAATATGAAAAAAGTTTATTATTTTTTGAGAAAAGCGAGAGACTTAGATTTTGGTACAGCTGCATGCACAGTTTAGAGTAACCATTGAAATAGTCAGTAATTAAAACATCTTAAATACTGTCAAGATGGTGGGATCCTGCCAAATTCAGTGGAATACTTTTTGATGCAAGTTGCTCTGCAGGTTAGGAGTGAGGGTTTACGGCTCACCAACCTTCTGCTTATTGACTTGTGTTAGCAGCTCTCCCATGGATGAATCCCCAAGGCTGAGCATACATTGTATGCATACACTTGTTTTAGTTTGCTAGCTGCCAGAATGCAATATGCCAGAAACGGAATGGCTTTTAAAAAGGGGAATTTAATAAGTTACAAATTTACAATTCTAAGGCTGAGAAAATGTCCCAATTAAGGCAAGTCTACAGAAATGTCCAGTCAAAGGCATCCAGGGAAAGATACCTTGGTTCAAGAAGGCCGATGAAGTTCAGGGTCTCTCTCTCAAGTGGAATGGCACATGGCGAACACAGTCAGGGCTTTTCTCTCGGCTGGAAAGGCACATGGTGAACATGGTGTCATCTGCTAGCTTTCTCTCCTGGCTTCCTTTTTCATGAAGTTCCCTAGGAGGCATTTTCCTTCTTCATCTCCAAAGGTCACTGGCTGGTGGACTCTGCTTATCGTGGCTATGTCGTTCTGCTCTGCTCTCTCTGAATCTCCTATTCTCCAAAATGTTTCCTCTTATAGAACTTCAGAAACTAATCAAGACCCACCCAGATGGGTGGAAACACTCCTCTACCTAATCCAGTTTAATAACCACTCTTGATTAAATCACATCTCCAGGGAGATGATCTGATTACAGTTTCAAACATACAATAATGAATAGGGATTAGAAGAAACGGCTGCCTTTACAAAATGGGATTAGGATTAAAACATGGTTTTTCTAGGGTACATACATCCTTTCAAACCAGCACAACATTGTAGCTGTGTCTTCTTGCCACTGTAAAAGACCTGAGTCAGAAAAACTACGGATCCCAGATAGAGAAACAAAGGGAGGAAGGCAAATGGGAAGGAGGCATATGATGAATTTAATATATTCATTGTTTATTTTCTTTCTCCTTCATACATGTAAGCCACATAATTTCATGTCTATTTGAACGTCTTATTTACTTCTGTATTCTCAGGCTTAGAACAGAATCTTTCATACTCAGTAAATGTTTGTTAAAAAAAAATGGGGCCTGAAAATTAACCTTTTAAAAATATTTAGGTGGTTCTCTGTAATTCCTGGGGCATTCTTAGGTCAGATAAATCCTGAAACCCAGAGGGACCAGCCTCACCAAGATTATCAGTGAATTTTATCTCCCCATCCTTTAGTGTCGACACCCTTTCTCAACATGGAAATCTCAGAACAGGCATTGCTCAAAGATCCCTATAGATTGAGAGAAGGATCAAAGGAGAAGGAGGAAGTATAGCAGAGAGAATAGGATTTGGCAAATGAGTTTGACTGCTGACTCACTATATTAATTGTCCTTCTAGCTTCCAGTGTTTAGGAATATCTAGTAGGAAAAATCTGAGATGGTGGAATAGTAGCCCATGACAAACTCTGGGATCTGTTCTATAACTACTTGTTGAAGTGTGCTTTGAAAATTATTGCTTTTTTTCTTTCTTTGCTTTGTACACATGTTATATTTTACAATTAAAAAATGTTAAAAAGTAAAAATACTTAGGTGGTTCTGATTCACAAACCTGTCAAACTTGCAGAATACTTTCAAAGAAATCAAGTTATACTATTTTCAAGGACAAATAACTAATAGATAAGGAGAATTATCTATGTATATGGCCTTAGGGGAGGGTATGATTTCTTAAGACACAAAAATCATTAACCATAGAAGACAGATAAATTCAATTACATTAAAATGAAGAACTTCTGTTTATCAAAAACACCATAAAGAGAGTGAAAAGACAAGTCACAAATCAGAAGTAATTTGCAACACATGAAAACTGATAAAAGCCTACTTTTTACAACATATAAACAATGTCAAGAAATGAATAAGAAAAAGACATAATCCAATCTAAAAATGAACAAAAGTAATCCAAACATCCTGGGCAGGCATTTCACAAAGTAATCCAAACATCCATGACACATATGTGCCCAGTTTTATTGGTTATGAAGGAAATGTAAATTTAAAACACAATGATGTAACATTACACATTCACTAAGTTGACAAAATTAAAAAGACTGATCTGCCAATATTAATTATTAGAGTGGATTTGGATCAATGGTAGCATGCTGAAGGAAGTGTAAATTGGTATAGCCATTCTCAAAATCAATTTAGCATTATCTTGTAAAGTTGAATATGTCCCTTGACCTGACATTTTCCTTCTTACATATACCCAAATATAAACCAGGATACATGTGTAAAAGATATTCACAGCAGTGCTAATTCTAATAGGAAATTATTAGAAATAGCCCAAATGTCCATCATGTGAATAGATAAATAAAATGGAATATTATACAGCGGCAAAGATGAACACATCACAGCTACATAGCTTTAGACTGGATGAAACCTAAAAGCTTAATGCTGAGTGATAAGTAGGTCATAAGAGACCACACATAGCACAGTACCATTTTTTTCTTTTGTATGCTGTATGGTGGGGGTCACATTTCATTCTTTTTCCATGTGAGTATCCCCTTATTGCAGCACCATTTGTTGAATTTTTGTTTAGTTTGTTTTTTTGTTTGTTTGTTTGCTTGTTTGTTTGGGAAGTGGATGGGCTGGGAATCGAACCCAGGTCTCCTACATGGCAGGTGAGAATTCTACCACTGAACTACCCTTGCACCCCACAATACCATTTCTATAAAGTTTAAAAAGAAGCAAAACAATTTGATGTTTAGGAATATATATATATGGAATGATATTGTTAAAAAAGCAAATGGATGATAAATAAAAACTTCAGGTTAGTGATTAGGTAGGATGGTGGAGGAAGCAGATGAGATAAAAAAGGGACATGCAGGTAAATAGGGTGTCAGAAATATCTTAGTTCTTAGGCTTGTAAGAGAGTCATTGGGAATTCATTTTATCGTTAGGTTTCACAATTTACATATAAGTGACACATTCTTTTGTATGTCTCCAGTATTAAATAATTAAAAAATACAATAATGAGAATGATTTCTAGCTAGGGAAAGTTTTAGTTTGTTGTCATCAGGTTGTAAATTCCTTGAGGGATCTGCATGATTTGATGAATGAAGAATTTTGTGATATGTATATACTGATACTTCTAGAGTTCTTGAAAAAACGGTAGTTAGAAGAGATTGGAGATTGATATTATCTGTGGTTCCCTTGTCACTTTGCCTTAATTTGCTAAGGATAGCCATTTTATCATAGAATACAGCTAAACTGCAGTCCTACTTCATGAGAAATATCAAATTAATGAGATCTAAGTGAATGTACTTTTACTAATCTGTATAAAATTAATGAGTATCTTGTGTGGAAACTCATTATTTGGTCTCTGCATATGCAATCCGTGACATGGAAGGGGCAGACGGAAGGAATTAGAGGATTTCATTTATGCTGTGGATTTTTTTTTCCTGAACCCATTCTACCTGTTCTAAATTTGAAATAAAAACTTTATCCCTGTGTGTTAAATATGCTAAATGGATACATTGACAGTGGGGAAATGCTACAGAATGAAGGGTAGTTTTCTGGAAAAATAAGCTCTCTCTGGCACTTTGACCCAAAGAGATTCTTTCGTACCCAAAACAATAGGACTGTGTTAAAAGCCTTGACCCCATGCTTATAGGCTTGAATACTGCCCACCACACTTGGGGATGACTGACAGGAGGCAGATTCTCAATGTTATAGGAATCATTGAGGTCAATAATATTTAACAGTTTCCCTGAGGCCACCATTGGTCAGGAGGAAAGACTGGTTGGTGTATTTGACAGTGAAATCAGGGTGCTCAGCAAAACCAGAAGGGCTCTAGGACCAGTGAAATCTCTGTTTCTGTGGCCACTGGGCCAAGGATGGGGTCTCCAGGGAACCTGAAGTGTGGTCAGTGTGGTCTTCATACTGGGTTGATATTACCAAGGATGAGGTTGCTTAGAGCCTTAGAGAATCAGGAGGTCTTTTTAGTGCTGCAGTTAAAAAGAAGGTAGGTAGCTAATGACATAGAGTAGCCTTTCTATGATAAGGTATGGAATCATCAGAAGGCACAAGGAAATTTGAGCTCGGGGTAGGCTAATGCAACTTACAAATATGCAGAGGTCATAGGGTGCACAGCCAGGGCCAGTGCAGCAGCAAGGCTCTTTATGTGTCCAGGCTAGCACACCTGCACAGTACAAAGAGATTTCCTCAAGAGCATTGTTCTGATTATCTCAACCTTGAGACAAAGTTTAAGAGGAGGTTACAGAATATTGAAGACATTTAGGATTGGAATGCATGTAAAGTTTTGGTGGGACAGCAGATACGATATTCTGCTCCTCAGCAAAGGCATGCTTTTGTATTGGTGTTCTGGGGTTTTCCTTCACTAAACAATAGAAAACTGTTGGACTAATATGAAGAAAGCCTGTGCTTCAGGTGACTTTGTCTTAGGAAGGATCATGGTATTGAGGAAAGCTTGCAGGGTTGATGCTGACACATGATATCTGGGACTCCACCTTGAACAAGTTCCTGGAGTTGGGAACCCAGCAGCCGTCTAGCTTGATTCAAGAAGGGACATCAGTATTGGATAAACCACCAGCTATATCCATTTCGAGGAGGTTGCCTGGATCCAAAGAGTGTACTGCCTGTGTGAAGGATTAGGGAAGATGGGTGGCTTATGACACTGTTGCCTCTTTTTGACTATTGCCCTCCATTTTACTGGCCCTGCTTTAAATCAGACCCTGATTAAAGAGGTCTGATAGAAAATTGTCCCCATTTCTTTATGCCTTTAAGTAACTCAGGCACCAACCAGAACGACTCTATCATGGTTAATTTTTTTAAAAACAGTTTTGAGATATATCGACATACCGTACAATCCCTCCAAAGTATCCAATCGATGGCTCACAATGTAGCTACAGTGTTGTGCATTCATTACCACAGTCCAATTTTAGAATATTTTCATTACTCCCCAAAGAAATGCCCCATACTCCTTATCCTCCTGTGATGGTTAATTTTATGTGTCAGTGTGACCAGGTTATGGCATCCAGTTGTTTAGGCAAACACAAGCATAGATGTTGTTGTGACATTATTTTGCAGATACAATCAGCATCTACAATCTGTTGACTTTATGTAAAGGAGATTTCTCTCTGTAATGTGGGTGGGCCTCATCTAATCAGTTGAAGACCTTAAGTGTAAAAGACTGAGGTTTCCCAGAGAAGAAGAAATCTGCCTCAACACTGCAATATCAATATGTCTGAGTTTCCAGCTGAGTCTTGAAATCTGCCTCAAGCTAGAAGTTCCAGCCTGCTGTCCTACCCTGTAGATTTTGGACTTGCCATTCCCCACAATTGCATGAGCCAATTCCTTAAAGTAAATTGTGTATATATGTATAATCTCCTGTTGGTGCTGTCTCTCTGGAGAACCCTGCCTGATACAGGCTGTAAGGTTCAGACTCTGGGAAGGAAAAGTCTGAAAACCTCTGGGGCTTTCATATATCTTCAAAATGCATTTGGGAGCAGAAAGAAAAGTTAAATAAAATAACCAGGTCTAAGTCTCTAGTTGTAAAGGATTAATCTGATCTTATTTGAATCTTTCTTAAAATACCAAGGTAGTGATTGAAGATGGACTCCAGGAGCAGCCTAAGATTTTAATCTTAAATCTGAGATTTGTCATTGCTAAAATGTAACTTGTCATGTCAGGAAATCTCAATATTACAGTCTTGGGGGAAACCCCTGTCTTTTCCTAGGGTTAATCTTTTCTACTTGAAGACTGCAATTATGTGCCCAGTTCCTGGTCCTGAGGATATAATGGTAGTTTTCTAGTCTCATCTTGGTCTCAGTGCCACTGCAGTGGATCCGAGAAAACACTGAATAGACTTCAGTCAAGTTCTGCTGACTGCACAGCAGAGAAATGATTAATAGCAAAACAGCCAGATCCACACAAAGTGATTGCACCATAGCTCATCTTCTCAGTTTCTCACATTTTTTATTAAAACAGTAGATTGATTTTTCTGCTTTCACAGCTTCTTCAGTGTCAGGTGATGCATTTCTTGCCTGGCATCATCAGTAGCCTGCAGTGGTAAGGTTGCATCTTCAGTTCTCTCTCTGTGTGTGTGTGTGTGTGTGTGTGTGTGCACGTGTGCTCACGCATGTGCTGTGTAGAACTTCTGGGCTGAGTACAGAGAAACTCAGGTTTTATTTCTGCTTCTGCACTCACAATCTAGCGGACTTAGTGAAAACCACAGCCTCTTTGAACTTTAAAATTTTGCAACAGCAACGTTTGTGTTGCCTTCCTTGCACACGGGTGGCAGCACTCCATCGCTCCTAGCTGGGTAAGGTGGCGAGGTACCACGCTGTACTGCTTAGAATCCCTGGTGCTGAATTCAGACAGATCTGCTTTTGAATCCTGGTCTTGCCACTTTCTCTTTTTGTGACTGTTGCTAAATTACTTTGCTTCTCAAATAGCATTTCCTCATTTGCTTGCATGTGGCTATTGTACACTTCAAATGAGGATGTATCTGTGCCAGAAAACCAACATCCTTTGAGACGATGACTTACTTTCTAACAATTCTAAATCTTGATACTCTTTTGATGTAAAATAAACTTGATAATACATTTGGCATTAAACTTTAGTCACTACCTTTCTGGCTGAAGATAGAGTTCAGATGAGATCAGTTAAACATTTTAGAGGTATGGTTTAAGATAAAGTGTTTGTGGCTCCTGTCCTTTCTTTCCACTTTTTTTGCCTTCTCCAATTTTGGGGTCCACAGTGGGCCTCAGGGACTGATACTGGGCAATTTCAGGTGAACCCTGTATTTGCTCTCTATACGACACAAAGATGCAATCAACCGATACCAGTCATTTTTAGGTTGCTAAGGTTTCCTAGATTTTACACTATAGAATAGAAATTCTAGACTCTAAATGTGTTGCATGTAAGTGCAGGAGCTTAGAAGCTGCAGTAAGCATCTCTGAAACTTCTTTTAAGGACCATGCTATGTGTCAGGTATTTTAAATAATGGTGCTGATTACCAAACCCGGATGCAGTGGATTGATATTGTATCAGACTTTAAGGCTAAGATTCCCTGAGGACAATTGATTACCACTTGAGCAAACATCAGGTTTCCTGTCTTTTGGAACTCCCTAATTATACAGCACCAAATAAAGTAGGGATTCCCTGATATTTGACAGAAAGGGGATTCCAAGTTTTAATTAATTATAATGAAAAACTATCTTGTAACCTCTGGGATTTGACCTGAAAGGAGAGATGATTTTTCTACTGCCCCATTTGCCACTGCCCGATCAACTTGCTCCATATCTGCTTATAATGTTTACATGCTTCACTGTCTCTAATTCAACATGCACAAACATACTCTATTTTTTTCCTGTCCAAACCCGTTTTTTCTCTAGCCCACCATAACCTGCTGAATAGCACCCATACCAGAAACCCTCACAGACCTTATTTTACTTCATCTCCCTCGGTGTCCAATTTATCAAATCCTGTGGATTCTTTTTTTTTTTCATGGGCAGGCATAGGGAATCGAACCCGGGTCTCCAGCATGGCAGGTGAGAATTCTGCCACCCAGCCACCATTGCACCACCCTCAAATCCTGTTGATTCTATATCTTGTCTCTCTCCAATTTATTCTCTTTTCTCTATTTGCATCACCATTTTCCTAGTTCAGGCAAGTGGCCTCTAGAGTATAGCATGTGCATTCAAGGATGCACAGAAGATCATCTCCTGGAATAAAGGAAGAAAATATTAGGATTTTTTTAATCAATTTTATCTTTTCCAATTTTTGTAATGCTTATTCATTTAGTTTATTTATACAGTACATATTAATACTTTATAAGTATATAAATGCACATGAAATGGGTTGTGTTGCTCAAAGTTTTTTTTTTTTTTTTTTTTTTTTTTTACTGATATGCGTGTGAGTTCAAAACAATTAGTTAACAGTGGTTTTGGTCTTTGTCATCTCTTACCTATACTGCTACAGGGGTCTGCTAAAGGCTAACCTTGATGTGTTTTGCTCACTTCTAATCCGCTCCAAAACACTGATGCTATGGTGAACATGAAAATCTAATCATGCCCCTCCCTTGCTTTAAAACCTTTAGTTGTTCCCAATTTTCTCAGGATTAGAGCCAGTTATTAATGGTTCTCAAAATCCTTTGTCTGCCTCATTCTTTGCCCTGCCAATGTTTTCTCCAACCATTTGTCATTTTGCCCTCTAAGGCCCAGCTGAACTAAATTATTTGTGGTTCTCCCAATGTACCATTTTCTCCTCTCCTCTCCTCCACTCTCCTTTTCTCTCCTCTGGCCTTTTGTACCTGCTTTCTATTTTGTCTGGAAATCTCTTTCCATCTCTAGCTCATTCCCACCCTCCTAACATTGGCTTACTGCTATATATTCTTTAGAGCTCATTTTAGCTGGCTGTTGCTTTCTCTAGAAGCAATCCCTAATCACTCAGACTGTGCTACCAGCACAATACAATATCTATATTATAATGGTTGGCTTATTTATCTTTCTCTTCAAATAAGGAGTGAGCCTCTTTTTCCTGGGCTTTATCCCTGGGGCATAGCACAGTGCTCAGCACTTACAGAAGTTCAAATATTTGCTGAGTGAATGGATATATATTCATTATTATTGCCATCATATCAGTCAGCAGGACAGACTTGATGACCCATCTAATCTTTAAGATATCTTCCAAATGGCCATGGACTCAATCTTTGTTTGAGACCAACCACGGAGACTTTTACTTAACAATATTCTATAGCATTGTATCCTTTTATGGGAACACCACCCTAAAGCTTGCATTTCTGCTTTGGGAATTATTTATGTTGTCTCAAATTTGCCACTAAAACAAGAAGAATACACAACATAATTGCCTATTTTTTTCCCTAAAATGTAGCTTTTTTTTTTTTTTTTTGCTCTTTGGGCTAACCAGCATTGTTAAGCTTCTTTTCCCTTGTAATCATGGAAAGCAGTAAAAACCTGACAGAGAGTAAGTGTGATTTGTTTCCTCAACAGTATCTGTTACTCAGAGTTAAGGACATTTCATCATTATCACTGCATTTGTAATAGGGTGAGTGGCAGTTGGTGTGCAGTTAACAAAGAAAAATACCAGGTGTGAATAAAGTCAGTAAAAAGAAATGGTCTCTATGAGGAAGCTAATTATCTAATAATAGTGTGTCTCAAGTCTAAAAGGATTTCTTGGAGATCTCAAGGCAAAGACCATTTTGCAGTTTGTACCAGGAAAAGAGAAGACAAAATAAGCAAACCCTTTGGTTATATTTTTAATGCATAGGTTATTTATATTCTGCCAGATTCTTACAATGATTTAAAGTATCTTACAAAGATATGTGTGTGGTAGCAACATCAAATTAATTGGAAACAGAAATGAAAAATGAGGTGCAGGAACAGTAAGATATGAAAATACAATGGAGGCTGGAATTAAGTTAGTACAAAAAGCTGAGCCGGAATCCTAGGCACTTGTCTGAAATGGGCTCAGAGTTTGCTCAAACATTCCTCTAGACCAGTGTTAATAGGAAACATGATCAACTGTGCAATACATAATGTTGGTTAAATAATGACACATGCCTCCCGTGGATATTTATAGAGAGGGAATTTTGAAATCTATTTAATGAGCTCCTCAACAACATCTTCACATGATAAACACTTTCATAAGCCTATACATTGTAATGGCATGGATATAAGTGGATGGCAATTGTTTTCATATTTATGTTCAAGCCTTTTATAATTCTGACTGTCTAGGAAAACTGTTTGCAGAGAAAAAGGTGCATGAGCTTCCTCATCTCTGAAACCGCAGGGGAGAGCAGCTGGGGAGAATTGCTCCACCTAAACGATTGAGTGGAAGGATTTCTAAGGAGAGATGTTCAATAGGGAACTATGCAGGTTAGTTAGGAGAAGAAGAAAGGCTTGGACCAAGTTTCTGGAAGGGTGATTTTTAGCCAATAATTACTAAGTAATCTCAGATATTATTACAACCCTAAAGATCAACTGCGAGGAGAGGAAGGTTTCCTCTTAGGGAAACAGACATTAGTTGTTAAGATTTGCTAAAGATGCCAGATTGCAATATACTAGAAATGGATTGGTTTTATAAAGAGGACTTATTAAGTTACAAAGTTACAGTTCCAAGGCCATGAATATGTCCAAATTAAGGTATCAACCAGAGATACCTTCTCTCAAGAAAGGCCGATCATGCCCCGGGAATTCTCTCTAAGCTGGCACGTGGCTGGCATCTCCTGGTCCATTGCTCCCATGTTGCATTGCTTTCAGCGTCTGATCCCCGTGGCTTTCTATGTTGGCTCTTCAAGCATCTCCAAACACGTGTCTATGCATCTGCTCTCTGTATTGGCTCTGAGCTCTCTCTCCTCCTTGACCTCTTTTAAAGAGTCCAGTGAACTAATTAAGACCCACCTTGAATGGGTGGGGCCACATCTCCAGGGAAATAATTTAATTAAAGGGTCCCACCTTACAATAGGTCTGCCCCCACAATATTGGATTGGAAGAACATAGCTTTTCTGGGGTACATCACAGTTTCAAACCAGCACAGTTGTCCCGAGGGAAAAAGCAGCAGAAGTGAAGATTTGGAGAGCTGCAGGTGAAACAAGTATGACAGCCTAGGGAGGCCAATTCCAGGTAAATTAGGTAGATATATTAGTCAGGGTTCTCCAGAGAAACAGAAGAAACAGGAGCTTTAATAAATATAGGTTAAAATATATATTATAAGAATTGGCTTATGTGACGGTGGGGATTGATAAATCCAGATTCTATAGGGCAAGCCACAAGTAGGAAACTCCAATGGATTTGAAGTTGAATTCTCCAGGAGAAGTCAGGAAGAAATATTTGCTGACTTCTGAAATCCTCAGGACTGACTTTGCGACCTCCAAAGAAATCATTGGATGAGGAGACTTCCCTCATTGATGAGGGTACACTGCTTTTTTGATTGTCGATGGAGTCAGTCATAGTTGCAATTAACTGACTATAGATGCAAATCCATCTATCAAGCACCTTTACAGTAACAATCAGGCCAGAGCTTGGTTGACCAAACAACTGGACATGATAACCTAGACAAGCAGACAGATGAAATTAACTATCATACACGATTTTTGGGTAGGGGTGAGGGGGTGGGTAAGATGGGATCAGGAATCTTTAAAATCAGGATGGGATTCAATTTTAGACTGGGCTACTTGTTTTTGCCTTGTTCCAATATTGAATTTAAGTTTTGAATGAGTTAAGAGTGGGCATTTGACTATGAAGAAGTAATGACAGTCAAGAAATCGAGGTATTACACTTCAGGTTACACTGAATTATCTTGGATTCTTTCTCCTTGCTTCTTCAGCCACACAGTCAGTTGTTTGATGAGTTCTGTTTACTTGGTATCTTCCATGCTTTTCTTACCCATGATTTCTCTTCTATCCTCAATGTCACAACCCTTAATTCAAGACTTTTTCATCCTTTGTCTGGATAATTGTTGTAGTTTTCACCTCATCTTCCTATTTCCAAGCTCCTGCTCATTTCATCCTTTCTACAAATTCCTGCCAGAATAAATGTCCTAAAACAAAGTTCACATAATTCTTCTCTTAGTACTTCACAAACCTTCAATATGAGAAATATGTGGTAACGGTGGCATCAAAATTAGTGAAGAAATGATTATTCAAAAAGTTGTGTTCAGGCATGAGTTAATTGTTTAGGGGAAAACAGCTACTTAGATACCTGCCATATAGTATAATACACTGTGGATGGATTAATGAAATAATAAAAGTACCCAAAGAAAAACAGGTAAATACTTTTCTGTTTGACAATTTGATTTTTCTAAAGGAAAAATTACAAAAAAAAAAAAAAAACCTAATGGATTCGAGTACATAAAAATTTGAATTCTTAGGTCAAAATGTCATAAACAAAAGGTATAACACAGAGCTGGTTAAATGACTAACAAATGTGAGAGGTCCTTGACTGTGTTTTTTAATTCTGTATCATTGTGGCATTTACTAGAAAAAGGCCCTTCCCTCACTTGTGCTCTTTCCTCTGCTTTAACTCTTCTTAGAAGGGTGTTCCCTGTCAACCTACTCTGGAGTAGGTCCTCACAATCCTCACAATCTCATACTCTATGATCATCACTTTGTCACATTGCTTATTTTGTGTTCTTTGCAGCTGTTATAATGAACCGAAATCCTCTTGGTTATTTGTTTTCTCATATGTGTGCGAGAATACAAGCTGTGTGACTGTGTATAGACCTCATCTGTCTTGTTCAGCAGCCTCTATCTAGACTTGGTTTTGCTAATAGGTACTTGGTAGTTAGATTCAGATGTCAGCTTGGCCAGGTGAAGGTACCTAGTTCTGTTGCTGTGGCCTTGAGCCAATGGTACGTGAACCTCATCTGTTGCTCATTACATCTGCAGTCAGCTAAGAGGCGTGCCTGCTGTAATGAATGATGTTTGATTTAGCTGGCTGGTGCTTAAATGAGAGAGTTCAATGTAGCACAGTCCAAGCAGCTCAGGATACCTCATCTCAGCACTTGCAGCTCAGCCCAGACCTTTGGAGATGCAGAAAGGAATCACCCTGGGGAAAGTTGTTGGAACCCAGAGGCCTGGAGAGAAGGCCAGTAGAGATCACCCTGTGCCTTCCTGAATAAGAAAGAACCTCAGCTGAAAATTAGCTGCCTTTCCTCTGAAGAACTAATGAAATAAATCCCCTTTTATTAAAAGCCACTCTGTCTCTGGTGTGTTGCATTCCGACAGCTAGCAAACTAGAACAGGTACTTACTGTGTTGCTGAAGGAGTGAGTGAAAGAATGATTATGTATATTATGGATAAAAAGACTGGAATGATATACAACAAAATGCAATAATGCAGTCATTTCTAGGTGAAATTGGTAGGTGATTAAAATTTTCTTCTTTAGATTTTGTGTTTTTCCCAACATTTCTAAATGAGTACGTATTACTTTGATTTCAGGAACTATCAATAAATGGTATTTAATAGAAGCCATATATTATTAAATAATAGCATCTACCATGTCAGTTCATTAATCTTGATGAGTGTCGACAAAATATAATGAACTGTGCAGAATATAAAAGAACAAATTTCCTAGAAACGAGAGTGCCACTTGCATCCTTGAAGTGATACTTGAAGTATTCGCACATTTGACACATTCAGTTAGCTTAACTGAATAGTGAAGAAATTGGGCCAAAAAGCACCATCTTAGTTGGATCCTCTTTGAAGACTTTAAACTAAAACTCTTCAAATAAGGGGAAAGTAACTTGTTTTAAAAAATCAAGTACCACTGTCTAGTTTCAAGAAGTAGTTTCTAAGGATTCAGCCTCCCTGAGTCCACCAAACTTTACAAAGGACAGTTGAGGAGAAGGTCCAGATATGACACAGTTTGAAAAATATCATGGTGGAACTATCTGTGCATTGCCACCTGCAAAAAAAGAATATTATTCTAGAAATATCTGTCATAGTGCTGTCCCTGCAATGTCCTTCTCTGTGTTTTATAAACCACTGACCAATTCAATATGAAAAAGAGAAGTGTCATTTTGTGTTCCTCCCAGGATTGCAAGTTTGTTTGTTCCTCCAGGATTGCAAATAACTAATATTTGGTCAGGCCTTTTATCTAAAGTGGCGATACTTTAAATGTCCTAAAATGCTCACGATGTAAGGAGCAGACTTGAAACCAGGTGCAGCAGTCCTGTGTTACATTTATTTACTCATTCATAAACGCTATTCAGCACCTAAGATGAATCCAGCATTGTTGGGTATGAGGGGTGTAGCGGTGAGCAAAACATATGTTGCCTGTCCTCAAAGAGCTTGCTTTCTAGTGGGGGAAGCACCCTAAGCAATTTAATAAACAAAATGGGTTTCCATTGTGATAAGTGCTGGAGTGGAAAGACCTCCAAAGAGAATAACAGGGCAGGGAGCAACTTTAGATAGAGTGATAAGGGGGAGGCTTCTTCAAGGAGGTGATCTTAGGTTGAGACCTTAAAGGATAAAAAGTAGTTAGCCAGATAGAGTCAGGGTTAAGGTGCTGCAGTTGCAGTACAGAAGTATGCCTGGAAAATGTCAGAATCTGTGTGGTAAGGTAAAGTGAGCACGAGATAAGATTGGAAAGGTAGGCAGAGGCCACATCCTCTAGGACCTTTAATTTCAAATGCCACAGGAAGCCACTAAAGTGTTTTAATCAGAGGTGTGACAGGATTTAATGTCATGGGGAACCAATAAAGTGTTTTAATGGGGATCTGGCCGGGTCCAATTTTAAATGAACATTCTTGCTGTTATGTGGAGCTCAGATTTTAAGGGGCTAGAAGTAAAAGCAAGAGACTGGTCAGGAGATGAATGTAGTTGTCCAGATGAAAGGGGCTGGGCTGCGGTTTTTGCAGTGGAGCTGGAGAGAAGCAGATGTATTCAGAAAATATTTTAAAAATAGAGCCCATGTTGAAAACTGTGGGACTGGATACAGGAAGGTAAAAAAGGAAACTGTCAGGCTGAGTTTATCAGTCAGGTTCTCTAGAGAAACAGAACCAACAGGATATACTAACGTAATAAATTCATATATATTAAGAGATTTATTGTAAAGAATTGTCTCAGAGACAGCGGGCCCTGAATTCTGTAGGACAGGCCATAGGCTGGGAATTCTGGTATGGGTGAGGGTGAAGTCCAAATTCTTTAGTTAGAAGTGGAAGGTGTAGTGTTGAGGCAGAATTCCATCTGAACCCTGGAATCTTCAGTTCTCACTCTTAAGGCCTCCAACTGATTGGATGAGACCTGTCCACAATTGTGAAGCTAATCTCCACTACTTAAAGCCAATTGGCTGTAGATGCTAATTCCATCTATGAAATACTGCCACATGACAGCTAGATTAGTGTTTAACAAAACAACTGGACATTTTAACTTAGCCAAATTGACACATAAAATTAACCATCACAGTCCACCCCTTGTCAACTTGGTAGCCATGCTCATCACCTTAAACCATACTTAATCTCCATCCAAATAAAGACAATGACATAGTCATACTCCTACCTGAGATGATACAACTCTCCTATGTTCAACAAAAAATGCACTAATCCTCTCCTCAGAAGGGGCTACAAACTTGTGCAAGATGCTCTCTCTTCTTTTTATATCCTGTAAGTTAAATATCCTGATGTAAAATTAATACAACTTAAATGATATGGAGATAAAAGAGGGGAAAATCAAAGACATTTGGTACATACATGCAAACTTATTAGAAACAAAATAAGGAAGAAGTACTCATATTGATTGTAGTCTTCATTTCTGCAACTGGTCACATGGTTGTAGCTGGCATTTATAACTAACTATGTTCTTCCGCTACCCAGTTCATATTTCCATTTTCCCTCAGCAGTACCTTCAGCTAGTCTTGCTTCTTTGCCTGAGCAATAATCCAATCCTTCATTCCTGAAAGATCTAGGCCAGTAGGAATCCTGAATGATTTGGGTTGTTGGAAAAAATACCTCCATGCAACAAGGACAGTGTTTGACCATAAAACTAGACACCAGAACCTAGCAAAGTTGACACATAAAATCAACCATCACATTAAGTTCCAAGCCCTGCTTGACCATCTGGGTACAAAAGACAGGATGGAAAGTGTTGTGGGGAGCAGAGATTTTGTGAGGGTGGGTGGGCAATTGAATGGTCTAGTTTTGACTTTTTAAATTTGAGATGGTTTTAAGAATATTCAAGTGAAGATATCACTAACCAATTGGCTCAATGAGGCTGAGGCTTAGAAGAGAAGTCTGGAATGGGGACTTAACAGTGTCAGGGTATTTAAAGTTGTGGGAATAGAAGAGATGAAGGAAGTGAATGTAGGAAGAGAAGAAGGATAGTGTATGAGCTCACACATTTAGATTTATGGACAAATAAGGGGAGCCAGCTAAGGAGACTGAGTGGGAGAAACCTAGCAGACTGTGGTGTTGGAGTAGCTGAGAAAGTAGAGTTCTGGGTTTCAATAAGGAGACAGTGGCACAGGTAAGAATGTGAGTAAGATGAGGACAAAGGTATTCATTAGAGTTGGTAACAAGTAAAATCATTGGAGATCTTCATAAGAGCAAGCATACTAGACTGGTGGTTATGGAAACTCCATTGAATTATTAGTTGAATCAATTTCTTATTGAAGTGGTAAAATGAAATCTTGAAAAAGTCTGTAACATCTTTCACAGATACTATCAGGGCTCTGCCCCTGTTCCTATGAATCCTTTGCCTTTTTTTGTGCACACTGGCTCTAGTGCTTTCAATCCCAATAGCCAACAACTGTATCTATTTGTTGAGGGCTGCCATAAGGCTATTGGAATGCCTGCCCAGATGGAGAGCTAGAACAGGCAATGATGATTCTCCCTGGGCAGGCTTCTGGGGGTGGAGTGGGGGGGGGGCATTTTACTGTCGACACATTGATTTTGAACTTTTGGCCATCCAGTTTGGACACTTTGTTATAGCATCCCTAGAAAACTAAGCTACACCTCTTAACCAGACTCTTTCAGTGGACTTCTAACTGATCCTCCTTCATTTCAGTTGTTTTTTCCCATCTCACCTGCATTGGAGGTGGGAATGGTAATGGGGCTGAATATTCTTCCTGAAGCATACCTATGAGCATGCCACTTCCCAGGTTAAAGACCTCCAAAACTCTACACTGTCAGCAGAGTTACTTCCTACACCAGTCAAAGCCTGATTCAACATACATGTTGGCTGAGATGTTGGACCAATGACCTCTAATTTTCCTTCTTTATTAGTTTCCTATTGTTACTGCAACAAATTTCCATAAAATTGGGGTTTAAATCAGTACAGATTTATTCTCTTATGGTTCTGGAGGTCAGAAGTCTGAAATGGGTTTCACTGGATTAAAAGTAAGTTATCTGTTGGTTGCATTCTTTCTGGAGGCTTTAAAAGAATCCATTCCCTTGCCTTTTCCAACTTTTAGTGTTTGTCAGTATACCTTAGCTTGTGGCCCCTTCCTCCATTTTCAAAACCAGCAACATCAGGCTGAGTCTTTCTCATGCTGCTGCCTTTCGGTTTTCCTTCTTCTGCTTCATTCTTCAACTTTTAATGTGATTTTTAAAAACACAATCATCTCAAGTAATTCTCATGCACAGCCAGGTTTGAGACTCATTGATTTAAATCATAATATTCATTATTCCTTAAAAAATATCACTCATTCAACAAGTGTTTATTGAGTACTTACTATGTTCCACATGCTATATATTATAGTGAAAAGTACCAAGTCTGTGTCTTTAAATAACTTATAGTGGGAAGATAGATGCCAGTCAACAGGCAGTTGCCAAGAGTGGTCATTGCTAGCAGAAGTGGAAGTACAGATTGTTTTATCTGTACATGGAAGGCGCAATCTTGGCAGTTCAAGAAAAGCTTCCTAAACAGAAATAAAGTTAAAGAAGTGGCAAGGATAAACTGAAGTAGCTTAGGTGGAGGGAGTAGCAGTTTGGTGTGGGTGGAAAGAGGCAAGAACAATGAAAAATGAGACTGCAGAGGAAAGTGGGGGCCAAATCATGAAGACTTTTGTGCTGGACATTTTCCATTTGTTCTTCTTGATTCTTTCCCCATTATGAGTCCCAGCTCCACTAGTCTGACCCATATGGTCAAAGTCAAGTTCTCTCAGTTGCATTTTCCTCTTGGTTGGGTCAATGGTAGGCACCAGCAGGAGACTGGAGGGCAGGGGGAGTGTGAGCTTGAGGTTTTTATTTTTCTGGCTTCCTTCCTGCTGGGTCCCTGTACTCTTTTGTTGGCTCTGCCTGTCTTCCAGATGCCACAGCTCTTGTGAGGTGACCATTTCCATTCAGCCTTTATCTCTGGGTTCTGGTAACCACACCCATCCCTTGCCCTTTTGGGCTTTGATGGTATTGGCTCCTCATTGATCCTATTTGTGAACAGCTCATCCTGGTCTGTGGGACTTTCCCAGTTTTAGCACTGAAAAACCCATATTCTAGGAAACCCTTAGTCTTGGTCAAAACAGAACATTTGCTCACTTTATTGTCACTAGGCCCTAAATCCTGCCCACTTTTTTGAAAACAAATTTTTTATTGTATTCTCAATTTCCTAGTTTGAGTGTGTCATGTGACCCTATGGTTAAAGTTGGGTTTATCATGCAAGGTTAAAACAATGTGTTAAGACAATGAGGACCCATCAAAGGGTTTATGACATGAGAGCAACATGGTAACATCTGTGCCTTAGAATGAGCACTCAGGCTGCAGAATGGCGAGCCACTTAAAGGGTGTCAGATTGGATATTGGGAGACAGGTTGTCAGAGTGGTCCAAGTAAATCATGATCATGCCTGGACTGAGATGATGGAAAAGATGATGGAGAAAAGGGAAGAAAACATATGAGTAAGGCACAGGAGCAATAGAGGGCAACAGGAACCATAGGGGCAATGAAAGGATATGGCAATTAATTAGATGTGGGCAAACAGAAATAAGGAATAGACGAGGATGACATATAGGCTTCTGCCGTGACACCTGGTGGATGCTGGTGTCACTCAGACAAGAAACCCTGGAGAAGTGTTTGGTTTGGTTGGAAAGACTATAAGTGTAGAGCATTTCTCTTTCTGCATCATCTATTTTGAAATTATTAAATAGTCCTCTGTTATGGATTACGATCAGTAAAAAGTTTTTGAATTTATAAATGTCCTGAGTTCACATGTGACCAAAAAATGACCATAGATTTCCTTAATAGTGATGTGAAGACCAGCAGAACCTAGTCTTCTTGGGAAGCTTTCATCAGCCTTTTGAGTTTCTGGAGGTCTACGTAGCATATCAGCATGTACTTTATGAGAGCAAAAGTGGAAGGTAAAATTGGACTGAGCCCTCCCTTTGAGATCAGAGGGCTTTAGTCAGAATTTTATGAAGGGAGATTCCATGAGAGAATAAATCAGCCTGTTCTGCTGAGATTCTCCCTTCAGCACTCTGTCCACTATCCCCCTCCCTACCCCTACCCCTAAGCAGACAACAAATAGAAACTTTTAGATTTGTGTGTGACCTATGAGCATGTGTAACAAATGTCTTTGTATATCTTGGAGACATTTGCAAGGCTTGAGGGTCTGTGTGGCATTTCGTGTGAGTAATGCTTGAATAAGTTGCAGAGTTAGCTGGAGCCTATAAATGCTTTAATCAATATAACGTGGCATTTATAACTTGTGTCTATCTCCTCCTACATCTCAAGGTGATTATATTCTGCAATACACTGTCTCCATGCTTTTGCCTGCATAGTCCCAGCTTCTGCAAATCCCCTCATCTGGAAGTAATTTCTTTCTATGCTATATTTCCATTGCATTTAACTTGTATATTCCTTATTGTGCACAGTATGTCTTACCTTTCGTGATGGGAGGTGATTTGGTATCTCTCCTAGAAGATGGAACAGGTATCAGACTCTAAGCCCCCAGCTTTGGGAGCTGGCCTCTGGTGGTTCCTAAGTTCCCACTGACCATTATTAAAGTTCTTTCTTTCAGCTGGTATCTAAGCTAATCTTCATCACCTGGCAATTTTGATCCCCTGCTTCTCTTGCTCTAATATTAGCCTCACCAATGTCTAGGAAGTTTATGGATTCCAAGGAAAGCTATTAGACTCCCTCAACTTTTGTAACTTTCTCTGGCTGTCTGGAAGGGAAGGCTTGCTCCCTGAGCCAGCCCTGGAGATATTCTACAGGTACCACAGAGTTTCTTAGCTCCAAGTGTTCTCTACAAGTCTAGTGTCCAGTTTCCCATGAGCAACCTCCAGACTCTTACGTTCTCTCCTATTTTAGGTTTGTTTCATTCTTATCCATGGCAATTCTTAAGAGACTGGGTATGGTCTACTTAGATCTCTGTCAATAAGACCCAGAGAAGATGATTTGTGTGTGAGTGATTAATTAGAAAGGTGCCCCCAGGAGAAATCAGCAAGGTAGTTGGGGGAGCATAACAAGGAAGGGGATGAAGTCATGGAAGTGTGCAATTCCAGGCTAAGTCCCACAGAAGGTGGTGTCAGCCTGATCCACTGGGGAACTTGGTAGTATGGGTTGTACTTCGGGGCCATCCTGCCCCAGGGCAAGGGAGCTGGGCTAGCATTCTCCTGCACCCTTCGGTCATTGGCCGCTTTTGGGACATGTCAACTCCCGAGCAATTCTGATTTTCTGTGGACTAGTATAACGTGGCTCCTGCAGCCTCAGGGTAGGCTGCCATATTAGCTGCATAGATGTGGGTTGTTGGAAGCTGAAGCACCCCAAAGCTCTGGAGGGAGTACCCAGAAGGGGTAAAGGGATCAATATAGACCTAAGTAGATCCCCAAGAGTGTTCTCGCCAGCCTCTCATTGGGAGTGTACATTCCGTGTCTTGGGCACAAACTATCACTTATGATGCCCCCTCCTCCAATTTTACAGGGGGTCCATTGAGAATTCATGAAATTATAACTCCTAACCACCTTTTCTAGGCTGCCAGCCTTTTCGAAGGGCATGTTTACTGAGAACATTGCTATGTAAGCTACAGGAGAATCCAAGTGTTAGGGCTTGGTGTCCCCCAAACAGATATGTGGAAGCCCTAGTCCCCAGCACTTCAGAATGTGACTTTATCTGGAAATAGAGTTGTTACAAAAGGAACTAGTTGATTTAAAATGAGATCCCACTGGATGGGCCCTTAATCCAGTATGACTGGTGTCGTCATAAAAAGGGGAGAGGAAACAGACAGACAGAGGAGGGGAGAATGCCAGGTGATGCCAGAGGCAGAGATTGAGTTATGTCACAAGCCAAGGAATGTCAGAGACTGCTAGCAAACCACCAACAGAAGCCAGGAGAGAGGCATGGAACGTATTCTTTACTACATACTTCAGAGGCAGCATGGTCCTCCAGACACTTGATTTCAGATTTCTGGCCCCCAGAACTGGGAGACAATAAGTTCCTGATGTTTTAAGCTACCCAGTTTGTGGTACTTTGTTATGGCAGCCTAAGGAAACTAAGATAGCTGCCATGTATTTGCATTTCTGAATCTCCAGATCTAGTAGAAAGCTTTGCAAGTGATGGCACACCATGAATTCAAACGAGTTTCTGTTTTTTGGGACATAGGGATCAATTATGTTGACTAGCACATAATGAAAGCCCAAATAAAAGCAGAACCAGGAAGACAAAGTATCCTCAGCCGGGTATGTTTTCTGGACCGAAGGCTAGTTTCATTGGTTGTATTTCTTGTCTTGAAACCAAACATTAAGGAGAACAACTTTCTATGGGGCATAGGATGCCTTCTGCTTTACATTGGCTTGGTCCCCTTGCACAGATCATCTGGCCATACCTGGGCCATCTCTGGATATCCAGAGCTGTGAAATCTCAGACCTGATTCTCTAAAGCACCCCCTATGTGCCCATTATTATCTTTGCAATCCTTTCTGCTCACATTGAAATTAGTTTTGAAGGGTGTTCACAAAGTTATAAGAATAATTTTCCTCACCCCAGCTGTGGAAGGGAAACATTTTGAGACAATATGGCAGACAGGGGACATTAATAATGCTATTTTAAAAACTCATAAATAGAACTTCGATTATATGAACACACATTCCTAACAGTGCTTAAGTCCTAGGGACTTCCTGGTGCCAGTCAGGCTGCACAAAGAGGAAGATGTTATTAAAATCCACAACTCCATCTCTCCCATTGCGAACATAACTTAATTTGACACTCATAAAAGTCATCAGCTATAACCATAACCTGCATTTTAAAGACAGAGGAAGTGAGGTAGAGAAAGTTAATGGTATTTCACTGAAGTTATATTAATACAATGATAGACACTGCCATTAACTAGAGCTTGTTCATTTTTCAGTAAAAAATAAATGTATTTCATGGGGAATGATGATTATTGATTAGCAAATCTGGTTTAACTTTCTTCAAAAACTTTTCTCCTTTCTAGCCTACATTCTCTTTGTTATGTAAAGCCAAGTGAACCCAAATGAATTTCAAAACTTAAGTGTAGGATTGTATTTTCTGCTATCAAAATTTAAGAATCTTTGACCCTGGTAGGCCAAATTTTGAAGTAGAGCTGTACAAAGTGAAATTCAAGTCAGATTTGGAGTCAACCAATGTTCATTAAGTGACTTCTCTGGGTCTTAATCTCTGCAAGGTACTTTCTCAAATGTTACTCAACTTTTTCTATACAATAACCTTATGATTACTCTGAATTACTTGGATTACTGACTATAATTTTATAATTGAAGGTGGCTGTGATGGTTAAGTTCTGATGTCAGTTTGGCCAGGTAATAGTGCCCAGCTGTCTGGCCAGGCAAGCACTGGCCTATCTTTTACTAAAGGATATTTTGTGACTGGTTGGTAAATCAGAAGGCTGATTTATTAAATCATCAGTCAGTTGATTGCAGCTATGGCTGATCACATCTCCGATCAACTAAGGTAGTGTCCCGACAAAGGAGATAATCCAACCAGCTGAATGTGACACGACTATTTGAATACTTCATCAGAGGTACCAGCCTTGCAGCCTACCCTACAGATTTGGGACTCTTATGTCCCCATGGTTGTACAAGATACTTTTATAAATCTTTTATTTAGAGATATCGCCTGTTGGTTCTATTTCTCTAGAGAATCATGACTAATACAGTGACCATTTATCTTGATCATAGAATTTGGGACTATTTTGGCACAGTATCCAGTTACATCATCATGTTAAGTGGCAATGTTCTTTGGAAACACAGGAATCTAGAAAATGGACATCATAGCTTTGGCTCATGGATTATCAAGCTGAAGTGTAAAATCAAGGCTGCCACTTCTACCACCCCATAACTTCTTCTCATAGTCCAGGGAACTCTAGAATGGACACGGCTGCAGAGAAAACTCCTGTTCCTCGACATGCTGAACTCAAGTGCAAACATACTTGCAGCAGCAGCCACCAAATAAGAACATAGCCAACCAGGAAGATGGATTCTTCCTTACCCCTGCCTTCCAAATCTCAAACCAGTGTTTCTAATTGTCCAGACCTAATTTACATAGAGAAATGTAGCTTTAAGAGAATCTGGGAGATGAGTTTAGCTTTCCAGTTTCTTTAATCTATATCAGCAAATCCACAAGAACACACTCACTAGCAGATTAGACATTATCATGACGGAGAGTTAGTGTAGGTAGAGATGACATCTCTCTAGGTAGAGATGACATGGAGGGAATAGAGTGGACTGAGGAAAAGTCATTGTTTTTCTCAATACATCATTGAGCCAGTAGTTGAAGCCTGTTTGAAGTCTGTTCTACTTCTGAACTTGAAGTTTTATTAAATATTGAATACCTTATTGCTTAAGATAATTAGATTTGGGTTTTTTTTTTTGTTACTTGCACCTGAATGCTATTACTTAATATTATACCATTTAAAATTATTTATTTATTTACTTTTTAATTGTCTTTTCTCTCCTTACTTCTTCCCCAGGAGGTTAGGGACTTGGGGATCTTATTCACCATTCCCTTCCCAGTCCCTGGACCAATACCTAAAACAAAAAGAGAACAGAACATGATAATTGTGGTTTAAAAGTAGTAGTGATGACCAAGTGATATTTATGCCAGAAATGTAAGATTGGTTTAACATTTAAAATCAATCAGTTCAATATACATGTTTTAAATTTGTTTTTTATTAAAAAGGAAAACAATATGATCATTTCAATAGATACATAGAAATTATTTCACAAAATTCAGCATTTATTTTTGATAAAAACTGTCAGCAAACTAGAACTTGATGGGATGTTGATAAAGTACATGCTGATAAAGTACATCAATATTTCTACAGCAAATACACTTAATGATAAAATACTGAATACACACCCTCTAAGTATGAAAACAAAGAAAAGGTGTTCATTCTTGCCACTCCAGCTTAACATCGTACTCTGGGTTTTAGTTAAATTTTAGTTTGATAAGGCAAGGCAAAGAGATAAGTTACATGCATAATGGAAAGAGAAGATTATTTTTATTTGCAGACAGCCTGATTTTCCACATAGACAATTCCCCCAAATCTCTAAAATATGCTACTAGAACTTTAACTAAATGAGATAGCAAAGTTTCAGGGTACAAAGTCAAGATAAAAATCAACTATATTTCTATAAAAGCAATGAAAATTTGAAAATTGAAGTGCTCATGAATTGGAGGACTCAGTTTTGTAAAGTTGTCAATTCTCATGTTCGTCTAAAGATTCAATGCAATCTCTATCAATATCCCAACAGGCATTTTTTTTGGTGAAATTTACCATCTGATGCTAAAATTTTGTGGAAATACAAGGGACCTGGAATAGCGAAGACAATTTTTGTAAATGAAGAACAAAGCTGAAAGACTACTCAAGATTTACTATGCAAATGTAGTGATCAAGACAGGTTTTATAGGTGAAAGGATATTCCCATAGGTAAACAGAGATGAATAGAGACTCTAGAAATAGACCCACAGAAATATAGTCAATTGATTTTCAACAAAAAAGTCAAAGTAAGTCTATAGAGAAAACATAACAACAGATACTGAAACAAGTGGACATCCGTATGCAAAAAATGAAATGACCCATAGCTCATATCACATACAAAAATTAATGCAAAATGGATCATAGGCCTAAATGTAAAACTAAAATGTGTAAACATATTTAAGAAAACATGGCAAAATCTTTGCGCCTTGGCTTAGGCAAAGATTTTTGGGTAGGATACAAAAAGCATTACCCATTAATGAAAAAATTGATAAATGGGACTTCATCAAAATGAAAAACTTTTGCTCATTGAAAGATACAGTTAAGAGAATGAAAAGGCATGCCATAGACTGAGAGAAAATATTTGTAAAACACATATCAGGGTTTGTATCTGAAATGCAGAAAGTATTCTCAAAACTCAGTAGTAAGAAAGTAAAACCAAATTTAAAAAAATGAGCAAGAGATTTGAACTCACACAGCCAACGAGATATGGATGGCTGGATTAGAAGTAAGCACATGAAAAGATTAACATCATTATGGAAATGAAAGTTAAAATCACAAGATACTACTACATATTTATTAGAATGTAAACAAAACAAAAACAAAAACAAAAACCCTCTCCCTGTTAACTGACAAATCCAAGTGTTGGACAGGATATGGAGTATCTTGAAATTTTATACACTCCTGGTGGGAATGAAAAATACCACAGCCATTTGGAAAATAGTTTATAAAGATAAAAATATACTTACTGTTTTTCCAGCAATCCCATTCCTAGGAGTTTGTCCAAGAGAAATGAGAACACATGTCCATGCAAAGATCTGTACAGAAATATTTATAGCAACCCAAATACCCATCAATTGGTGAATGCAAAAACAAATTATGGCACATATGTACAGTAGAATACCATTCAGCCTTAAAAAGGAACACCTTATTCATACATTAAACCATGTGACTCCTGGAAGAAGGGAAATGGTAGAGACAGAAATGAGATCAGTGGCTGTTAGGTGTTGGCAGTGGAAGGGAAGTGATTATAAAAGGGCATGGGGGAAGTTTTTGATGGGGATAATGTATATCTTGATTGTGAAATGATATACATTTGTGAAAATCTTAAAATTGTACACCTATAAAAGATAAATTTAATTGTATGCACATTTTTTAAAAAAGGATTGGTGAGAAATAGTGAAACCATTTAAACTAAGTAAAGTCTAACTAGCAGTTTTAAATTTCATACTCAGAATGATAAGTAATTATTGTAAAAGCATAAATATTTAATAAAGTATTATTCATTTGAAATAAGAAACTGGGTTTAAAATCAGCATTTACATGTTACATTTTTTTAAATCACAAAATTTGAAAAAATAATAAATATTCCTACGTTTTCAATTCAAGTAATTATAAAGAGAACAATAAAATGAGTCAAAGGAGGCCAGGAGGAAGAAATTAATAAAGATGAAAGCAGATTTTAATGGCCCAGAACACAGGAATAAGAAGACTGATTAATCAATCCCACAAAAGTATTTTTTTAGAAAATTATAAAATGAATTGCTGTCAGAATATTGAATAAAATAAGCAACATTAGAATTAGAATGATATATATATATAACCACAGATAAAGATTAAAAATAGCATACAATGAAAATTTCAATGCCATATTAATTTTTCTATTTAATTTGTTTAAAATAATATTCTTTTTTTCCCTCATTATTTGAGTAATGAATATTATTGCAAAAATATGTGGAGGAGAATACTTACAATGAAAATCACCTATGATTATATTAGTAATAGACATGATTAATTATTTGATGTATATTATTGTAGGTGTAATTAATTATCTTCATTTATACTTACTTTTTAATAAAAATAGAATACTTTTCTGTACACTCTTTTCTAAAACTTGCTTAAAATTTTTAAGCATTCGAGTTTATATAATGCCTGCATGGCATTCCAATGGAAGTATATATCACAGAAAATTATTTTGGGCAATTTTTGTTTAATTTTATCCATTTTTATTAATACCCCTCTAGTAAAATTTCTAGGACTTTCCCCCCTCGGGATAAATTTCTAGAAGTGGAATTGCTGGATAAAACTATATTAAAAATTTTAAGGTTTTTGATTTATTTTTTCAAATTGTCCTTCAGAAACATCATAACACTTATTTTGTGAGCAGAGTATGCATACCTGCTCTATTACCCCTTATCCAATACTGATCATTAGATTTTTTTCAGTCTTTGTCATTTAAAATGTGGAGAATAGCATTTAAATTTTGAAATAAATTTCATTCTTAATACCAAAGTGTTCTATGCTCATTGAAGAGACTTTAGAAAATCAGATAAGAAATGAAATGAACTGGAGAAAAAGTCATATTGTGGTATAAACCTATATTCTAAGCTTTACCTGCTGGTGACATTTGACTTATATGTGGTGACATTTTAAGTATTTCTCAACTCTCAATAGTTCTAAATTTTGTCCTCTATGTTTTTATATATGAGAATCACCTTGTCTACTGATACATGTGAATCAACTGCTCTCTGGATTCTTCCTTCTGGGTCACTTTTCTTCTGGGGATTCCCTGGCAGAAAGGCAAGATTTTCTTATAGGTAATCAGGGCTGCCATGTTGGTTTGGTGCTTTATGTACCCCAGAAAAACATGTTCTTAAGCCTAATCCATTCCTGTGGTTATAAACCCATGGTATGTGGGATCTTTTGATGAGGCTACTTCAGTTAAGGTGTGACCCACCTCATTCAGGATGGGACTTAATCCTTTTGCTGGAGCCCTTTATAAGAGAATGAAATTCAGACAGTGAGAGAGAGAGAGCCATGGAAGCAAGAAGCTAAAAGCAGCAAAACCCAGAACAAAAGGAGAGGCCAGCATATATCGCCATGTGCTTTCCTGCATGCAGAGGAGCCAAGGATTGCTGGCAGCTGGTCTTTGGGGAAATAGCATTGCCTTAATTCTGCCTTAATTTGGAAACTTTCCTGAACTCTAATCATATATGAATAAATTTTCTTTGTTTAAACCTAACCCATTTCATGATGTTTGCTTTGTGCAACCTAGGAAACTAAAACAGATTTTGGTATCAGAAGAATGGGTTGATGCCATTATCAATACCAAAAATGTGGAAACAGCTTTGAAATTGGATAATGAGTAGAGGGAAGAATTGTGAGGTGCTTAGTAGAAAAGACCTATATTGCTTTGAATTGGTAGAAATACTAAGTTTACTTCTGGTGAGGCCTTAGACAGAGATGACGAATGTGTTATTGGAAACTGGAAGAAGGTGGCATTTGTTTTAAAGGGGTAGAGAACTTGGCAAAATTGAGTGCTGATGTTGAATGGAAGGCAAAGTTTGAAAGCAATGAGCTTGGATATTTAGCTGAGGAGATTTCCAAGATAAATGTGGCAAGTGCAGTCTGTTTTTTCCTTGGCATAAAGAAGCCAGAAATTGATGGTTTGGAAAATTAAGAGCTTCTAGAAAATGATTTCCCAGAAAATAGTGCTCAGTGTGAGGGATTTAACTGAACATGGACCTTGTCATCCATTTCAAGTGCTAGTCAGGACTGGACAAACAGTTATCCGGGAAGGATCTGTGAAAAGTCCTAATTTCTGATGGTTTGGAACCCTGTGTACTACATGTGAAACTGACACTTTTTTTGTGAGAGCTACATGAAAGGAAACATTGTCAGCTTGGACTAAAAGGACAGAAAATGGGATAGATTGAAGGAAAAATGACTTCAATGGGAAAATGACTTCTTCAACATGGAAGTTGAGGTCTGGACTGAAGACATCATGTCAGGCCAAGAGAGGGGGCTCCCCCATGTGTGTTGAAAGGGTGAGTCTGCCCAGTACTTGGAGAGTGTGGGCCCTCCACCATTGTTCAGAAAGAATGCTACCACCCCAGTGTTCTCAGGGGTTGGATCCTATTCCCCAGGGATTGTGGAGATTCTGGCTGCCACCCCAATGTTTGATAAGGTTGTATCTGTGCCCTGGCTTCCAGTAGAGCCTGGCACTATCCCAATGCTTGAGTCCCCAGTGTTTGGGGAGAGCATGGCCACTGTACAAGCACTTAGAAGGGGGTGGTTATCCCTTTCCATCAGGCCCAGACATTGTTCCATAGACTACTTTTAGACCTTGAAATCTAACTGAGTATGCACTACAGAGTTTCAGAATTGTATGGAACTAGTGACCCCTACTTTCCTTCCAGTTTCTTCCTATGGTAATGGGAATGTTTATGCTATATGTATCCTTCCTTTTAATATTAGGAGCAGATAATTTGTTCTCTAGTTTTCACAAGTCCATAGACAGAGAAGAATTGGGCTCCAGGACAATCCAAACCTATAATCAATTTTGTTGAGACTTGTACTAAGCAGTGTTACTGAAATGTCTTAGCTTTCAGGATATTATGCCAGAATAAGTATATTTTTCATATAGAAAGTGCATGTCTTTTGGGGGTCTGGAGGCTGGAGTCTGGTGGTTTGAAGCTGTAAGTACTCCAAAAAAACATCTTCTTATATATAATCCATTCCCGTGGTTATAAACCCATGGTAAGGAGGACCTTTTGGCTTCAGTTAAGGCATGACATAAGGAGATACAACATGTTACTCTATGGAAAAAAATTTAGGCATTATTCAATTTCTCTAACAGATATAGGATTATTCAAATTTTCTATTTATTTTTATGACTTTTTTCAAGCTGTGTTTTTCTAGGAATCATCCATTTTGTTTAACATTTCAAAGCTATTGGCATAAAGTTTTTAATGCTATCCCTTCATTATATTTTAATAATATAGAATCTGTACTTTGCAATCTTTTATTCCTCTATTTTCTTTTTTTTTCTTGAACTGTCTTGACTAGAATTTATTAATTTTATTAGTCTTTTTCAGGGAACCAATTTTTTGCTTTGTTGATTCTCTTACATGTTTGCTTTATATTTCTTTAATTTGTAGTTTTATCTTTCTTGCCCTCTATGCTGATTTGAAGCTGTATGTACCCCAGAAAGACATGTTCTTAAATTTAATCCATTCCTGTGGGTATGGACCTATTGTAAGTAGGACCCTTCTGATGAGGCTACTTCAGTTAAGGTATGGCCTACCTCATTCAGGATGGGTTTTAATCTTATTACTGAAGTTCTTTATAAGAGAATGAAATTCAGATAAAGAGAGATAAAGGACAGAAGCAAGAAGCTGAAAGCAGTGAAAACCAGAAGAGAAGGCAGAAACCAGCAGATAATACCATGTGCCTTGCATGTGGCAGAGGAGCCATGGATCACCAGAAGCCAGTCTTTACGAAGAAAGCATTGCCTTGATGATGCTTTGATTTGGGCATTGTCTCATACTCTAACCAGGAGCAAGTAAATTCCCATTGTTTAAATCGACCCATTTCATGGTATTTGCTTTTAGCAGCTAGAAAACTAAACTGATTTCTAACTAGGGCTCTTTGCCCTCCTTTTGCTACCATATCCATTGGTCTAGTTTGTCTCTAAGCCATATCCAGAAACTTGCTGTTGCTCTGCTGTTCTTGGATTATTTACGTTACTGCAGATCTGAGACCCTTGACTACCTTGTTATTTTAGATTGCTGTCACTTCCTCCAATCTGGTGAATGTGGGCTGCCATACATCTTTGTCTTCATTGCTGCCATTCTCTAGCCAGCAACCAGTTTCTACAGTACTACCAAACCTGTTGCTGCCAGTTCTTCATTGCTCAACTCTCTTAACAGTCAAGAGGAAAATACCTTTGTCTTCTTTTCTTGTGTCCAACTTTTTTTCAGACTCTCATCCCCATAGCAGAGTTGTTTGGATCTCCCATAATGCATTTCTTTTATTTCTACCACACTCCTTTCTTTCTGAGAAGGTTTGGGTATTCTTAGGTGGAGGGAAGTTTGTGGAAAATGAATGGAAATTGGATCAGGCATGGTCAAGCCTACTTTTCCCCCTTCCATTGCCCTTTCTAGGACTTGCTATTATTGCCAGTGCAACCTGCCACTTTTCTTCTTCTTATGTATGGATTTATTCTTTGGAACTCCATTGCCCTTCCTTATGTTGAATCTGCTCTGGCTTTTCTCGAAGCTCCTCTGCTCATTTATCCACTTATTTTTGACTTTCATGACTGATGTCCAATTGTGGACAAGGTTCCAGTTTCTTCCCATGGGCCCCAAGAGAAGTAGAGGACCTGTTTAGTGTATCTAAATATCCTATGAAGATCGAGCAGTTCCCTGATATTCTTTGATAACTTTCCCAAAAGTGGTTTGAGAAATTCTGAGGCTTTAAAAAGATGCTCCAAGGGGCTTATATTATCAAAAACAAAAACAGCGCTTCTTTAAATTTATATATTCAAAATCAATAAAGTATAAATATTAAAAATATTCCTTTAAAACAGGAAGATTTTCTAGTTATTGAAAATGTAATAAGTGCATATTGTGAATGTCAAATAAATGGGCTTTGACTCAGTCATTCAGCCAAACACTGAGCTAAACATCAACTATTATCCATGGTGGACTTGAGCTATAGATTGTCTTTATTCTTACAAGAATAAAATTATTCTTAAGGCTGGACAATTATTTAAGTCCAGGACTTAAGGAACACTGAAATTGGTATACATCAAGTTAATGAGGAGTATAACATTAATAATTCTTAAATTTGCTTGAAGATGAACTTCACCAGATCTGTAAACTACATTAATTTGATCAAAATTTTTACTTAACACAGAAGGAATTTAAGAATAGTTCAAAAATAAATATTAAAAGGAGAAAGTTAAGAATGCCTTTTTATTTGTGTGGAAATAAAAGGTTATTTCCATCCATAATACATTTTTACTGGAAAGAACTGTGGATAACCAGACAAATGAAATAAAATATGCAAATTCTAGTTGTGTTCCTGTGTGTAAAATATAAGAGTTTCAAACATCCAGTAATAAAATAGTTTTTATCTATTTTCAAGCAGTAATACATAATTAAATTTATGCATCACTCAGTTCCCAAATATCAATGTGACATGCTCTTAAATTACACTTTTTGTTATGCAATAAATTTAAATTAAATAGCAGATACCATTGTTAATAGAAAAAATCAAAACTTGTTTTTATATGTAGTGATTATTAACTGCATTTAAATATGCATTTTTAAGACTGCATTTAAATAGAATTTATAATACAACATATTTTATACCTAAAATCTAAAATAATGTGATCATAGCATACATGCAAAAAAAAATGGCAAATCCATTAAAATAATTAAGGACAGGAAATATCCTATATCTGTACTGTTCAGTATGGTAGCCACTAGCTACATGTGGTTATTTTAATTTAAATTCATTCACACTAGCCACATGCCAGTTGATCAGGAGCATTTGAGACTCATGGCTATCTTATTAGACAGTGCAGATGTAGAATTTTGCATCAGTGGAGATAGTCTTATTGGATAGCAATTATCTATACTATTATGAGAGAGATTTGTGGGTTAAAATAGAAGGGAAGTCTACTTTATTGTAGTCATTCTTGAAATGACTTGTCTTTTCCTTGATTATAAGCATTTTAGTGGGTAGGATTTACTTCTGTCCAGGACCTGGTTCATGCTGGATGCTAAATATAAATATATACAAATATATTTTATAGTGTCCCAGTGCTAATAATGGAGACAACAACAGCAGAAATAACAATACCATATATTTTATATGTTATGATTTATTTATTTACTGCCATGATCATACTGTTACATTTGACAATTAACAGCAAGGGTAAAAAACCAAAACAAAACTTCACTAAAGCCCTTTGTTGCAATGCTTTACACTTTCCACAGAATTGAAACTAAAATGACCTGATTTACAGTTAGTCACAAATGTGGTCCTTGAGTTTTTTGCCATACACATGAGTGTTGTCTAAAACACATCTTCTTTGCAGCAGCTAGGGTCTGCTACCACTGTGCTTGGCTGAGTTCACAAATCTATTGAAAGTCATAGCTCCCCTGCCATTGTCTGGCTTTCTTTTTCTGCTAAGCTTTATTTCCTAGCAGTAATTGAAACCTTCTGCCACTGCCATGGCTCCTGAAGCTCCTGGAACCACCATAGCCATGCCAGTTTCATGGTTTGGTCAAGTATTGGCCTCCACCACTGTGAAGGCCAGAGCTTCTGCTCCAAAGTTTCTTCTCTTCATAGGTTTAAAATTTGAAGGATGGTTGTTTTAAAATTGTTGTGGCTTTTGTCACCCCAGAATTGTCTCCATCATTACCAAATTCATTATAGCCATCCCCACTGCCACCATATCTACCACCATCTCTGCTGCCACCATGACCACTGAAGTTTCCTCCATGACCAAAGTCATTATTCCCACCCAAACAACTCCACAGCTACCGCTGAAATTTCCAAAACTACATCAACCTCTTTGGCTGGATGAAGCACTGGCCACTTCTTGCTTAGACAGGGCTTTCCTTGCGTCACAGTGTGGCCTTTCATAGTATAGTATTTCTGAATGAAAATCTTACCCACAGAGTCATCGTTATCAAAGGTAAAAAAGCAAAGCCTCTCTTTTTTGGTAATGCCTTGGTCAGTCATGATTTCAGTCCCTTCAATTTTCCCATGCTGCTTAAAGTGATTTTCTTCAGTGTTTTCTTTAATATCACCAACAAAGATCTTTTTCACAGCTAAGTAGGCACCTGGTCTTTGAGAGTTTTCTCTTGAGGCTGCCCTCTTTGGTTCCACAACTCTTCCATCTACTTTTTGTAGCCTTGCATTCATGGCTGCATCTACTTCCTCTACTGTGCTGTAGACTACCTGACGAAACCTAAAGCTTTTGGGGCCCTTGGTATTTGCATCTCTTATCCCCCATGGTTTGTTAGTTTTCCCCATTTCTCAGAATGATTCCCTGGACTCTCATCAGTTGTTTCAAAGTGCAACTCAATGAAGTTTCCACAGCTCTTCTGGCACTTGCGGAGACTCTGACTTAGACATGATGGCAGTGGGAGGAAAGACTTTAACAATGCTTCCTCAGCAGCATCCATGGGCAGAAAGCCACATTATATTTTGATAGCACTTTATGTTGTATGAAGTACTATGCTTGTATGTTGGCTAAGATTCATGTGCTGGCTCTTTCTTATCCTGGAAACCTTGGCCCGAGCTTTGGTCCTTGAAATTCGAAGTTCAACATAGGCCAACTTGTTAACTTGGTGTCTTGTAAGGGAGGAGAATTGGACAACTGGCATACATGACAAATAACACTGTACATTATACTGAACGTAGCCAACTCTGAGATGCTATGTACTGATGTCATCTTGATGGAGCAAACCAAATCTGTGCATCAAAGGAACAAAGGACATGTTCCTCTATAGAGTCAGCCTTGCATTATTTGCAGCTGAGAACAGTTCTGAGCTTCTGCTACAGTGGGGCAAACTCTGACCTATGCTGTCATCCAAAGATCTAGCAAAAGCACAGTGAAGCCAATCTCAACTTGATATGAATAAAGAATAAAGTTCCAGCTATAACAGAGTGCCTGTGTAATTGTGAGCTTGGACTTGCCTGTGTTTGCATCATTTTCAGCACATTTTGGAGATTGGGTAATTCACATGGCTCCAAATTTGTAACAAAAATGGGAGTCAATTTTCTGAGTCTCAGAGCTGGGGAAGAAATAATGCTACACAGATGGAAGGCTGATGCACAATTTGGAGTACTGTCACGTTGTGTCAATGGCTAAAAAAGTCTCTCAAGCAGACAGAACATGTTGTTGCACATCAATCAGATAAAATGTTGCTGAGTTGCAGCAATTTCTTTTGGCCATGAAGATGGAGACTACATTGGAATTTTCTGTCCTTATCTGCAAGACAGATAAAGGGTTTCTGTAGCACATTGTGTGTGCTTGTGTGTGCCTATTGCTGAAAGCAAAAACAAATTTCACAAGAAGAAGATAATGAATCAGTGGACATGTATGTATATGGGCTAGACTCCCTCCATTGACAACGTTGGAAATTCTGTTTAAATTGGTTTACAGAGAGAAACATAAATTGGAATGTATTGGCTTTTGTAACTGGGATTTTCAAGGATGTCAGGCTACTTTTAGGCATTGCTAGATTGAGAAGTTAGAACGATGTCATTAAGAATCTTTTCTTTTTCTCCATCTTCTAGCTCTGTTTATTCATTCTCTGGTAGGTTCTCTTTGTATTCATTCTCTGGGAGGTTCTCTTTATACAATCACAGAACTGTCTTCAGCCACATCAGTTTAGATGGCATTTAGCCTCCATAATCCCAGAAGGAGAAGCACTTCTTCCCCAAAAGTTTCAGAAAAATTTTCAAGGAGGGCTCTGCCTTGTCTGACTTTGGTCACTTGACCATCTCTGAATCAATTACAGTGAGTTGGAGGATGTGACACTGTGATTGGCCAGGCTTGGTCAAGACCCCATCTCTGAAAATAGAAGGTAGAGTCGACCTCACCCAAACCACAAGTCAGAGTGGGGAAAAGTGGTTTCTGAAATGAAAAAGGGCATTGTGATAGCAGCCAAACAAGCAGATGTGTGTGTGGTATTGTTTAAGATCAAACCTGGCCAGTGTCCATCAGTGAGTTGAAGGAGACCCAATTCAAGTATTATTAATAACTTTACTATAAGTCTTATCTTTTGTTAGTTTACAAAGTCTATGCTCAGCTGCAGTTTCCAGTGTGAAAATGAGTAACTGATCCTGAGTTGCTGCTGAGAAGTATTAGATATGCATTTCAAATACCCTTATTGAATTCACAAATATTTGTAAATACTAAAATTATCATTAATTTTGGTTCACTAATCACTTATGTGTAATCAAATAATTTGCTTTGGTAATATTAGCATAAGGCCTGAGTATTCAATAAATTTCAATAAATATTTGTTGACTTCTGAATGAATATATAAGCAATGTATATATTGCTTTTTATTTTCTCTATTATTGTTTCATGCTCTTAAAATAATTTGATTTGTTATAATATTTATGCAAATAAATGTGTGCAAAAACCAAAATAAAATTAAACCAATATTCACTAAATGACAAATTTGATTATTTTTATTTGACTCCCATGCTCTTGCAGCTATTGAGCTCATGAGAAGAAAGACAATATTTTTTTTCAAATGGTAAAGAGATTCTTTATGCATAGTTAGGGATTCACTTTAATGATGAAATATAGGCAAAGATGTCTGAGATGATTACCTAAATGCCCAATTTTCTTTGCATCTCTAAAAGATAACGAATGATTTTGCAGCATTCTTCAAACTAAATTCATGAATGCTCATGCTAAGTACACTTGAAATGTGAATTTTTATGTGATTGTAGGAGCTACTACAGCTTTATTCTGTATCTTGCTTCTTTCAAATGGCAATCATAAAACCTTGAAAGATTTTCAATATAGGATCCAGAACTATGACTTACTGGAGAAAGAAAATTCATATGATGACAGGTTTTAGGCTACTGAATTGAACTGAAATAATCCATTATTAAAGAAAATAACTAGAGTTTTTAGGGTGAACAGTCATGGAATTCTCTGCCTTTACAAATATTTTTATGACTACTCTTTCTCTCTATTGCTATTGAAAGATCATAAGTCCATGACCTTCCATCACAGAACTTTCTATTGTTTAAAAATATTGTTCTCCCCAAATTATCATATGATCGATAGTGAGATGAAGTGGGTAGCATGTAAAATTTGGTGTCCCAAATGGTAAGTGAGCTGATAAGGCAGGGTACCTTCCACAAGATGGGATCATACTGTTTTTTGTTTTTTTTTCAGGCAGCATTGCACAGGAACATTACCTAGCTGTTTTATTTCACCTCCCCAAGGAAGACAACAGTATCTTTTCCATGTCTGCTCTAGCTGTCATTACAAATGTATATGGAAACCTCAAATAAAGCTTGGGCCTCTCGGTCCCTTCCATGGGTAGTAGTCTGGAAATTTCCTTGGTTCCTGCCTTTGCTTCTTTCCAGCTTCTCTGTTTATGGACTGACTCAGCTGCTTGACTTTTGACCTGTATTTCACTTTCAGCTTCAATATCAGTTCTTTGGTTTAATAACAAAACTGTCTCTCTGCTTACATTCTTTCCACTCTTTTCAATGCCCTGTGGCACACCACTAGGGCTGTCCTTCTTGGTTGACATCCTTCTTTTAGGTTGAAACTTAGTAAAAACCTTTGGGTATTAACTATTTTCAGATTAATGCTGTTCCACAGCATTTTGGTTTCCTGGACTGCTCAAGCAAATACAACAAAATGGGTCAGGTTAAACAATGGGAATCTATTTGTTCATGGTTTTGAGACTAAAGGAAAGTCCAAATCAAGATGTAATACAAACGATGCTTTTAATCAAGATGATGCTTTCTTCCCAAAGACTGACGTTCTGGGACTGGCAACTGGTGATCTTTGGAATTTAGCTTGTCACATGGCAAGGCACATGGTGGCATCTCCTGGTCTCTTCCTTCTCTTCTGGATTCCTTTGAATTTCAGTCACTTCCTTCCCTAGCTTTTTTCTCTCTGTTTGAATTTCAATCTGCTTATGAAGGACTCCAGCAATAGGATTAGGATCCATCCTGATTGGGTTGGGCTACATCTTAGCTAAAGTAACGTCATCAAAAGATCCTACTTACAATGAGTTCACACCCACAAGAATGGATTAAAGAACATGTGTCTCTGGGGCCCTTCCAGCTTCAAACCACCACAGAAGTCTTGTTAAAAGCAGAGTTCGGGGCAGAACCTAGGAACACTTAAAACCAAAGTTCAGAGAAGGGAAATAAAGAGCTGATCAGGAATGAAGGGGCAGCAGAAGGAGAGAAAGTTTGCAAAACCAATAATTTTATAATCAGAGAAGTAGTAACTCTAGGGAGACTCTAATAAGGGTATGGGAAGAATCTGAAAGTTAGCAAGCTATGCTGAAAAAGGTCAGGGATTGGTTGAACAGAATGTATGTGATAGCAATTCTCTCATTGGAGATATACCATAGGCCACCAGCGCAGGGATGTATTTGCTCAGCCACCCAACTGAGCAAATTTAGATTTAGTCCTAATCTAAATAATATTAGAACTAGGACTTCATCTCAGTTATTTTTAAAACCTTCACTGCATGCATATGTGGTGCAACTTTTTCTGCCCTCATTTCTTAATATGGTTCATAAGTGTTTTCTGATAGCCAGGATAATTTAGCTGCCAACTAATACATCTAGTTGTGCTGGAGATCAACGAATACTTCTCTATCCTGTTCTGAAGGATATGATGAGAGGTTTTATCAAATGCTGTGATTAATTCTTGATACAAAATAATCACATTTCCCTAATCTACCCAATCTATTAACCAGTCAAGATGACTTTTTTCTTAGTGAACTGATGTTGGTCCCTAGTGATTTCATTTTTCTAGGGGATCATAATAATCAGTTCTACGTGGTGGTGCTGTTCTTCTTCGAATAATGGGATTATATTTGTTCTGCCTCCTCCTCCTGCCACCCTTTTCACAATCATGGCTTATCAAAGATGATCAACATTAGCTGGTTCTCTTATTCTGTACCCTAAAATGGACACCAGGTAATAAAATGCAGCTTGATGTTTTCCTTATGATTTCTTCACTTGTTTTGACTTTATTCCTTTAATTGGATAAAGAAGATGAATAGGACACAGGAGCTGAGGAGTTCTGATTTTTTAAGCCATCAGTCATTATTATGCCATTGAAGACAAATGTTGAATATTATCACTTCATCTTTGTACTGTAAAAAGTGGAGAAGCACTGAGAGCATGGTTTGTAGTTTTAACTATATTCTTAATGATGTTTATCTCTTAACCACAAGTGGTTACTTGACAAAAGTCAACCATGACTATCTAATTTTGTGAGAAATCATCAGAATAACTTGGACATTTACTGTCTGTAAATGGGTTTAAAAATATCCTGGGAATGCTGATAGTCCTTTATAAAGTAGATGATTAAGGTGGAAGTGTTTAAAGGATACTCTCAAAGTGCTTAAATGGTCATCTTAAGCAACTCTATACCAACTTAAAAAAAGGCTGGCTTCAATTATATGGAGTTAGAATTTTCTAGAAAATATAGTGAAAAGAGCCTCATATACTCAGTAGCCCATAACCAATGAAGGGTAACTGTGGAGTTGAAAAGGCATGTTCCTTGTCTCAATTTTGGACAGGTACAAAGAGCTATTCTATCTCCAGAGTTTTCTGAGGCCTCTGTTGTAAGTACATCATGCATCACAGTTCAGCTTTTCTCAATGCCCAATCCTTACAGGAGTCATTCATGAAATCCTTTCTTAATAAACTGCCTTCATGTAAATCTCTATTCCAGAGTGTGTTTCTAGGGAACCAAAGCTATGATAGTTGGTACCAGAAATGGTTTTATGGAGCTAACTCTAAAATTTTTTTCAATTAAAACTGTATTGAACAATAAGATAGCAGTTATCACACATAACTATAGATCCCAAGACAGGACCAGCTCCATGGTGTACTGGTTCAGTAACTTAATGACATTATCAAGGAACTACATCTTTCTCTCTCTGCCATCAGTGTTGGCTTCATCCTAAGGCTGGTGGCAAGTTGGCTGCAGGAGTTCTAGATGCCAAGTCCAGAGAAACAAGAGATTTCCAGCCTGCTGCTCTGTCCTAGGAATGAGGAAACTTTTCCAGAAACCCTCCAGGAAGTTCCTCCTCCCATCTCATTGGCCTGAATTGGGTCATATGCTCATTCTTAAACCCATCTCTGGCAAAGGGGGTCTCTAAAACCAGTGTTTTTCACCAAGGAGAACATTAAGCATGACCCATTCTTAGAGATTCTGATTTAATTGGTCTTAGGTCAAACCTGGCATTGGAATATTTTGAATACATCCCCTTGATCCTCTCTGTGAGACCAAGCTTGAGAACTGCTGGCCTAGAAAGTAATCATCTATCTTTTTTTATTTAATTAAAAAATTTTTTTTAAACATACCAACATACAAACACAAACATTCTTACCATATGATCATTCCGTTCTTGGTATATAATCAATAACTCACAATATCATCACATAGTTGTATATTCATCACCATGATCATTTCTTAGAACAATTGCATCAATTCAGAAAAAGAAATAAAAAAGAAAAAACTCATACATACCATACCCATTACCCCTGCCTCTCATTGACTGCTAGTATTTCCATCTACCCAATATATTTTAGCCTTTGTTTCCTGTATTTTTTTCTATACCCCTTACCACTCCCTTTCATTGATCACTAGCATTTCAATCTGCTAAATTTATATTAACATTTGTTCCCTGTGTTATTTACTTATTTTTAATCCATATGTTTTACTCATCTGTCCATACCAAATATAAAAGGAGCATCAGACACAAGGTTTTCACAATCACACAGTCACATTGTAAAAGCTGTATCATTATACAATCATCTTCAAGAAACATGGGTAGTGGACCACTGCTCTACATTTTCAAGCACTTGCCTCCAGCCTCTCCAATATACCTTAACTAAAAAAGTGATATTTATATAATGCATAAGAATAACCTCTAGGATAACATTTCGACTCTGTTTGAAATCTCTTAGCCATTGACACTTTATTTTGTCTCATTTCTCTCTTTCCCTTTTTGGTCTAGGTTTTCTCAATCCCTTGATGCTGAGTCCCAGCTCATTCTAGGGTTTCTGTCCCATGGTGCCAGGAAGGTTTACACCCCTGGGAGTCATGTCCCATGTAGAGAGGGGAGGGGTAGTGAGTTTGCTTGTCATGTTGGCTAAGAGAGAGAGGCCACATCTGAGCAACAAAAGACGTTCTCTGGGGGTCACTCTTAGGCCTAATTTTAAGTAGGTTTAGCCCATCCTTTGTGGGGATAAGTTTCATATGAACAAACCCCAAGATTGAGGGCTCGGCCTATTGCTTTGGTTGTCCCCAATGCTTGTGAGAATATCAGGAATTTTCCACATGGGGAAGTTGAATTTTCCCTTTTTCTTGGCATTCCCCCAAGGGGACTTTGCAAATACTTTTTTATTCACTGTTCAAATCACTCTGGGACTTATCAGGGCATCACTCTGGAAAAACCTACAAAATTTCATGCCCTACTCAAGGTTCCATGTCCTTATGGTGTTCAATTAAACTGTCCATATAAATTATGTTAGGAAATGCACTAGTCAAATTATAAATTTTGTACCAAATAAACATTTTTTGTTTTAGTCTCACACATAATTTAGAGTTTTAAAATATGAATTACTATTTTCAACACCCTGCAATATTGACATTCCTTTGTTCTCCCTCATGTGAAAACATTTTTTAATTTGTACATTTAGTCACTATCATTGTACACTCTAGGCATTCCTAGATTATGCCATCTCAGTCTTTATTGCTATCTTTCCTTCTGATTTGATTTGTGACCCCAGCCCTCCTCCCTCAATCATTCTCACATTCAGCTTTATTCAGTGTACTAACATTATTGTATTACAGTTAGATAGTATTGTGCTATCCACTTCTGAATTTTTACATTCAGTCCTGTTGCACAATCTGTATCCCATCAGCTTATTACCCAATATCTACCATATTCTATCTCCTGGTGGTCTCTGTTCTTAACTGAAATTCTCCAAGTTCATTCACTAATGTTAGTTCATATCAGTGAGACCATACAGTATTTGCCCTTTTGTTTCTGGCTAATCTAACTCAGCACAATGTCCTCAAGGTCCATCAATATTGTTACATACTTCATAACTTTATTCTGTCTTACAGGTGCATAATATTCCATCATATGTATATACCACAGCTTGTTTAACCACTCATCTGTTGATGGACATTTAGGCTGTTTCCATCTCTTGGCAATTGTAAATAATGCTGCTATGAACATTGGTGTGCAAATGTCTGTTTGTGTCCTTGTCCTTATGTTCTCTGAGTAGATACCTAGCGATGGTATTGCTGGATCATATGGCAGGAAGCTTCCTGAGGGGCTGCCAAACTGCCTTCCACAGTGGTTGTACCATTTTACATTCTCACCAACAGTGGATAAATGGGCCTCTTTCTCCACATCCTCTCTAGCACTTGTTGTGTTCTATTTTATTGGTACTGGCCATTCTGGTGGGTGTGACATGATATCTCATTGTGGTTTTGATTTTAATCTCCCTAATAGCCAGAGAAGTTGAGTATCTTTTCATGTGCCTTTTGGCCATTTGTATTTCCTCTTCTGAGAAGTGTCTGTTTATGTCTTTTGTCCATTTTGTAATTGGGTTGTGTCATGGTTAGGGACATGTGTCAACTTGGCCAAGTTGTGGTACCTGTTTATCTGATTGGGTAAGCACTGGCCTGTCTGTTGCAATGAGGACATTTCATAGGATTAGGTCATGATCACGTCAGCTGCATCCACAGCTGATTCCATTTGCAATCAGCCAAAGGGGAGAGTCTTCTGCAATTAGTGATGCTAAATCTAATCATGGGAAGCCTTTTAAGGAGAACTCATAGGAGACAGGTTCCATTCCTGCTTCGGCTGGTGAGCCTCTCCTGTGGAGTTCATCCAGACCCTCCATCGGAGTCGTCGGCTTCGCAGCCTGCCCTGTGGATTTTGGACTCTGTGTTCCTGTGGTCACGTGAGACACTTTTATAAATTTTATATTTGCAAGTGTTCCCTGTTGATTCTGTTTCTCTAGAGAACCCTAACTAATACAGGTTGTTTGTTTTTTGTTGTTGTTGAGTTGAACAATCTCTTTATATATTCTGGATACTAGACCTTTATCTGATATATCTTTTCCAAATATTGTCTCCCAACTGTGTAGGCTGTCTTTTTACTTTCTTGACAAAGTTCTTTGATGCACAAAAGTGTTTAATTTTGAGGAGTTCCCGTTTCTTTCTTTCTTTCTTCAGTGCTCATGCTTTGGACGTAAGATCTAGGAAACTGCCTCCTATTATAAGATTTATAAGATATTTCCTTACATTTTCTTCAGAAAGTTTTATGGTTTTAGATCTAATGTTTAAGTCTTTGATCCATTTTGAGTTAATTTTTATATAGGATGTGAGATATGGATCCTTTTTGTATAAGGTGTGAGACATGGATCCTCCTTCATTCTTTTGCATGTGATATCCAGTTCTCTAGGCAGCATTTATTGAAGAGACTGTTTTGTCCCAGGTGAGTTGGCTTGACTGCCTTATCAAAGATCAATTGTCCAGAGATGACAGGGTCTACATCTGAACAATCTATTTGATTCCATTGGTCAGTATATCTATCTTTATGCCAGTACCATGCTGTTTTGACCACAGTAGCTTCATAGTAGTCCTTAAAGTCAGGTAGTGTGAGACCTCCACCTTCATTTTCCTTTCTCAGGATATTTTTAGCTATTCAGGGCACACTGCCCTTCCAGATAAATTTGGTTATTGGTTTTTCTATTTCTGAAAAGTAAGTTTTTGGAATTTTTATTGGTATTGCATTGAATCTGTAAATCAATTTAGGTAGAATTGCATCTTAACTATATTTATACTTCCAATCCATGAACATGGTATACCCTTCCATTTATTTAGTTCTTCTGTGATTTCTTTTAGCAATTTCTTGTAGTTTTCTTTGTATAGGTCTTTTATATCCTTAGTTAAATTTATTCCTAAATATTTTATTCTTTTGATTGCAATTGTAAATGGAATTTGTTTCTTGATCTCCCCCTCAGATTGTTCATTATTAGTATAGAAACACTACAGATTTTTTAAGTGTTGATCTTGTAACCTACCACTTTGCTGTGTTCATTTATTAGTGCTAGTAGTTTTCCTGTGGATTTTTTTGGGGTTTTTGGCAAAAAGTATATCATCTGCAAACAGTTGAGAGTTTTAATTCTTCCTTTCCAATATTGATGCCTTGTATTTCTTTCTCTTGTCTAATTGCTCTGGCTAGAACTTCCAACACAATGTTGAATAACAGTGGTGATAGTGAACATCCTTGTCTTGTTCCTGACCCTAGGGGGAAAGTTTTCAGTTTTTCCCCTTTGAGGATGATGTTAGCTGTAGGTTTTTCACATATTCCCTTTATCATATTGAGGAAGTTCCCTTCTATTCCTATCAGTTGAAGTGTTTTCCACAAGAAAGGATGTTGAATTTTGTCAAATGCCTTTTCTGAATCAATCAAGATGATCATGAGGTTTTTCTGTTTCGATTTGTTGATATGGTTTATTATATTAATTGATTTTCTTATGTTGAACCATCCTTGCATACCTGGGATGAATCCTACTTGGTCATGGTGTA